>JBBMKA010000022.1:1185508-1211825 GCA_037833695.1 Sechiopsis laciniata | reverse complement strand
AAGGGTTTCTCTATTTAAGAAACACCTATTATCCATGAATAATATAGAAAAATATTCCTCTCTTTGTATTTTGCACACAATCCTTCACATAGCTACATTAGGCTCCTTGACAATGTTATGCAGATTTGTTACTGAGTTTTTATTCATTTGATAGGGTTCTTGATAACCTTCCTCTGGCTCATCCGATTAGAACTTTCGAACATGAATCTCCATATGCTTATCAGCTTGGATTTCATATGGGACTTAAAGGGTATTATCCTGAGGCAAGTTTTGATATTTTGTATTGGACTTTCATTATTATTATTATTATTATTATTATTATTAGTTCACTTGTATTTGAAAAGGCTCACGTTTTTCCACTATACACAGGAAAATGCTGAACAATACTTCATCAACAACCATTTGTCATTTACTATCAAGTATTATCAAGATACACGTACAAATTCTACTAGAATTGTGGGTTTTGAGGTTGAAAAATTCAGGTTTCCCCCCTTCTCCTTCTCTTCCCTCTTCCATTTGCTTAAGTTCAAATCTTCTTAGTACCGCTTCAGTGCTAAGCCAAAAATTACTTACGGACGACCATCCGTGCTTTGCAGCTACTACTTGCTACCTAACCTCTTCTCTATAATTTCCGTTTATGGAAAGCAGTGTCAAACACGAGTATAAAGGGAAATGGAAAGAAAGGAATACTCATTTATCAACTTGTGACCCAACCACGAAAGTTCCGGCTCTTCACTCCGATGGTCCTCAAGTGGTTGAGGAGGGAAAGGAAATCGTTTTTACTTACGACGTCGAGTATCATGTATGTCTCAGTAGTTCATTAGAATTGCACGATCGCATTTTATATCCAAATATTTTTCAGTTAGTTGTTGCTAGAGCATGAGTAATATATCCTATATCCCAATGATGAAATTTCTTTTTGCTGATTTCCTTTCATCTTGTTGTTTTGCTGCCGTATTACTTATAGTCAAATAACATACCATTATTGTTTTACTTCAACCAATAACGTGTATTATTCTTAACGTGTGCGTGTCTTTCTAAATTTAAGGAGAGTGATGTGGATTGGCCATCAAGATGGGATGCCTATATTTCCACAGGGGATGACCAAACGCATTGGTTTTCAATATTGAATGGCTTAGAGTCTATTCTTGTGATCTCTGGCATACTAGCAGGCATTGTGTGGCGACTTTGCCGTGATATTTTTAAGTACAATGATCTCGAGACCCAAGATAGAGCCCAGAAAGAGACAGGTTGGAAACTCATCCACGGGGATGTTTTCAGGCCACCGTGTAATTCAGATATCCTTTGCGTCCATGTCGGAACTGGAGTTCAGATGCTTGGAATGATTCTTGGAACCATGCTTTCTGCCATTCTTGGACTCCTCTCCCCTTGTAGCAGGGGCGATCTTATTACAACCATGCTCTTGCTCTGGATCTTCATGAGCCTCTGTGCTGGTTACGTGTCTGCCCGTCTTTACAAGATGTTTAACGGTACAAATTGGAAGAAAATTGCCCTTAAAACGGCCTTCACGTTCCCCGCCGTCGTCTATATGATCTTCTTCGTGTTAAACGCTCTCTTATGGGGTCAGAATTCATCTGCAGTGGTGCCATCTTGGGCAATGTTTGTTCTGGTCTTTCTATGGGTTGGAATCTCTACCCCACTTGTCTTTTTGGGAAGTTATGTTGGATTCAAGAAGACGGCAATTGAAAAACCTGTGAAGACCAACTCACTTCACAGGAAAATCCCGCGACAGTCCTGGTACATGAATCCGATCTCCATTGTTTTGATTGGAGGGTTACTCCCTTTTTCGACCGTCTTCATCGAGTTGTACTACTGCCTTACCGCAACTTGGCTGAATCAATTTTATTGGTTCTTTGGCTTCCACCTGCTGGTTTTCATCATTCTTGCTGTCACTTGTGCTGAAATATCCATCATGCTTTGTTATTTACAGTTGTGCAGGGAGGATTATCGCTGGTGGTGGCGATCGTACATGACATCGGGTTCGGCTGCTCTTTACCTCTTCCTCTACTCGATGTCATACTTCTCCAAGTCCCTGGAGATCACAAAGCTTGTCTCTATGTTGTTGTATATAGGATACATGTTAGTTGTTTCATATGCTTTCTTTGTGCTAACAGGTACCATTGGATTCTTTGCATGCTTTTGGTTCACAAGAGTTATCTATTCCTCTGTGAAATTTGATTAGAATTTAGCATGGCTTTTCTTTCCTTGCCCTTTGTCTTTTATCTTTGATTTTCCTTTCAGTTAATGGACATTTTTTTATGTACTAAACTTGGGAAGCTTCCAAATAGTTTATGTAGTTGAACTTCGATTTTTTTTCTAGCTTAGTTGGTGTTTGGTAAACTTGGCACTAAATGCTTGGACTTTTTTTTTTTATTTTTTATTTTTATTTTTATTTTTATTTTTTTATATATATTTGTGACTATCTAGACCGCTTGTGTGCTCCTCGACTGTCACATGACATATTGTTTGATACATTTGGATGTCAAAAATTTGTAAAAAATTCATTTTTAAGTAGTTGATCATTATAGATTGAACGCATTACTTTTTAGCTCTTCAAGGTTCACTTGACTATTAAATCACTATAGGATATAGACATTCATGAATTGTGAAGGGTGAATTTATCAATGGCCTTGTTTACTCTTTCAATCTTTGTCTAATAAATCAAGAGAGCACTTTAGGTGATGCCTTAACATCACCTAAATATTGAAACTCACTTATGTGGTTCAACGAGAGTCACATTTTCATTTTTCTTAATTTTATATTTCCATTTTTTTAAGTTAGAAAAAAACAAGATGTGACTCTTATTGAGCTACATACGTACACTTCAATATTTAGGTGATGTCAAGGTATCACTTAAATTACTCTTATAAATCAATTCGTTTTTTTTTTCAAAATTTCTTAGACCTACTCGACTCTAAACTGAAAATCTAAAATAAGATACAACTTAATTTTATATATAATAAATTGGTTAATTTTCAACAATTAGAGACCTATTTGACACAATGTTTGAGAGTTTAATGATTCTATTACACTTTTAAAGTAAAAATTACAAGTTCAAGTAGGGATAGACTTGTAATTTAACTTAAAATTAAAATCCGTAGTGAAATTATTATTTTCAAAACTAAACTAACGGGGTGAACTAAAATATCAATTATTAAATCACTTAAAATTAGATGAACAAAAAATTCGAGGACAAAGGTGAGTAGGTAAATTATTGCGAAATTGATAGTTAAAATACCAATACCTATTAATTTAAAACCTGGATCGCGGAAATCTACCTAAATTTTGTTTATATAATCATATTAATCATTGGTTTACATTTTTAATATATTTTTTAAAAACTAAAATACCATATTTTACTCTCCTAAAATTGTGTATATTATTAAAAAAAAATGAAACTAAATTGTCAATCATACTGATAACTCAACATAAGTTTAGTCCAATAAACCAATGTCATAAATTCTAATTCTTCGCTATTAATTATCGAAATAAAAATTCTGAATTGAAATATCCAAACACAACCAAAGCAAAGAGGAGAAAAAAAAAATCCATCTTAAAAAACAGTAGCAAGCAGGCAACAGTTCACAAATAATCGTTCACTGATATCAATGTATACATATGTATACATATTGATCAAGAGATTATAAGTTCATTTTGGTCAACGGTTTTATTTTATTTTATCATAGAGGAGAAAAAAAAAGTCATACATCTTGGCAGGGTACCGAGCCATTGCATATTTGGGCTTCGACCCATTCACATAGGAACTTTTGGCCCATTATCTGAAATCAGTGCCGAACAAAATGGGCCAGTTCCCTCCAACTAAACACTGTTTCGATAAAGTTTTGGATGAAAAATTATTTTGAATAATTAGAAATTGAGAAGTTGCAACAAAAAATTATTTGGATGTGGTATTTTTTGTAGAGGAGTTAAAAACAATAACTTATATGAATGCGAATTTGAAATGAAAAGTTGTTAAGAACTATCCAAAGTTCTCCACCAATAATGGACATTCACTACACACATTTGAAAGAAGTGGTAATTAAGTACCAATAATTATAAAAATTAAAAATGACATTTTTACCCTTCCAAAAGTTTATCCTAGTAGACTGCCAACTTTATCTTAGCATCAAACATAACATAAAACAGAAGCAGATAAGAAAGCACCACATAACCTTTCCTAAAGGTGTGTCTGGAATTCAAACATTTTCAAGAGTTAGTCAAAATAAGAGCTGATTAATACCTTTTAGCGAATCAACACACTTGTGTTTCAAACTTGAGATTGATGCCCATGCTGAACAGCTCCTGGAACAACAACTTGGCTCCATACGGTACATTAACCCTCACTATGTCATCCGCCGACTCACAAATCCGACAGTACGGACCCCTCACCTTACGCCCACCAGCTACCGATCGTTGGATCACACTTGCTACATTTTGGCATTTCTGGCAAACGTGCATCTGGGATGAGTCACTGAGTGTGAACAAGCGTTCGTGTAAGTTGGCCGAGGCTCCGTGAGCTATTAGACAGTCACGTTCCATCTCCCCAAACTTGATCCCACCGAAACGCTTTCGGTCGGCGACTGGTTGTCTTGTGAGAGGGTGGACGGGGCCAGTGTTGCGGAATTTGACCTTGTCTTCAGCCATGTGGATTAAGCGCTGGTAGAATGTTGGACCCATGAATATGAGGGACCGCATCATTTCACCAGTTCGGCCATTGTACACCCTCTCTGTTCCCCATCGTGAAAACCCTGCCCTGCTCACCAATTCAACATCAAACAAACATTATTCTGATTTCTAGATTGAGAAAAAAAAAAAAACCCTCCAGTGTGATTCCTTTTTTTATATATAAATATGTAAGACCTTTCATGCTTATTCAGTTGATTAGCAAGCAAAGAAATTCATTGGTGGAAGGTTAATAAATATGGGGAGGCGTTTGGTCCTCCATATAAGGGTGGGTTTAAAGTTGGGTTATAATAACTCAACTTATGTTTGGGTCACCATTTATAATAATTGATGGACACATTCCCTCATCCTCACTATAATAACCCATCAGTCATGTTATAATAAAATCATATATATAATCTCATGTTAAAATAATCTACACTCCAAACATACATTATCATAACTCTTGTTATAATAAGATGACCGTTTATAACAACCAAACCATCACCCCAAACACACCCTAGCTTTCAAAAACTAAAAGGGTCATTAAACATGTAGTTAGCTTTCAAAAACTAATAGGGTCATTACACATGTAGTTAGTTTTTAACTATTATCTTTAACTTCGTAGAAGATTTTTTTTTTTTTTTGGACATCTATGACTATTCGAGCCAGCTTACAAGTATTTTAATTATTGTTACGGGACATACTGTCTAACTTTACAACAATTGGATATCAAGGAAACCCATAAAAAATTAATTTTTAGGTAAGTTGCCATCATAGATTGAACTCCTCTGTTTTAAAAGTCAGACACTTGTACCACCAAATAAGGAGTATATCTTTCAAATGATCAAATAAAATACGTTCAAGGGAAAAAATGATTTCAACCTAATAATAAACTGAGATTATGATACGATCCCGAGACCTTTAAAAGTGTATTCGAGGAAAAGCAAGAAGTGACGGAATAAATTATTATTTAGGTTATTTCCAGGTTTACTATAAATAGGATAAGTTAGGTCATTGTTATTTCGTTCAAGTAGTTGTTGTCTTTTATACTCTGGCTCTAAGGGAGATTCTCTCTAGAGATTTATCAATAGAAAAGTGGTAGATTCTATCATTTTGGTATCAGAGCCGTTTGTCGATTCGAAAATGGTTTCGACTAAGATGGAAACAAGGATGCAAGAATGCAAAGAAAATTCAGCCGAATTGTTGAAGAAGCAACAGGAATTGGAGGCTAGGTTGGAAGCTAAGTTGGAAGCAATCGAGGGAAGACTAAGTCAAAAGTTTGATTTGAAATTCAAGCGGATGGATAAGGCCATACAGACCTTGTTGGATCGATCTCCGAAACAACCGAATCCTGTATTGAACGAACGGAACAAGGGGAAGGGACTGTTGGTTGAAGTTGAAGACGAGTCAGACCTCGATCGACGCGCGGAGGGTGCGTGAATGGCACGGGCGATGCGGGCGGGGGTGAGCGCAGGGGCAGGTTTGCGCGGTGGCAAAGTGGGCATGCGCGGAGTCGGAGCGGGCGGCGTGGGCACGGAGGAGCACAGAGCGACGCTAGTGGTGGGTGCGGCGTGGGCACAAGGCTGAGTCGGGCGGGGTTGACTGGACCAGACCGATTAGGGTTGGACCGAGTAGAGGGTTGGACCAGGCCATTTGAAGTAGGAAATAGGGGGGATCAAAATTTGATCGCATAGGGATTCTAGGTTTGACCAGAGGGGCGACGGGTTGACGGAGGTGAGGAGAGTGCGCACTGGCTATGACAGGCTGTTAGCGCATGATGGTTGGAACGATCAGGGGGGGTAGATAACAATCGAAATGGGGACCGTGAAGATTGGAGGGACAGCGAGGAATGGTTTGAGCGGGGAGAACCGAGAGCAGCTGGTAGAGAGGGACTGGTGTTTGATACGAGACTGAGAAAGTTAGAAATGCCAGTGTTTAAGGGGCTGTTAGACGAAGACCTGAAAGGTTGGTTGTGTCGGGTCGAGCGCTACTTTTAGGTAAACCGACTGACTGAACATGAAAATGTAGATGTTGCGGCTCTGTGTATGGAAGGGGAAGCTCTAGAATGGCTTCAGTACGAGGAAGATCGAGCACCTATTGCTTCTTAGGGAGAATTTAAAGAATTACTGTTGCACCGTTTCCAACCAACAACGTAGGACAACAGATACACAAATTTGATGAGTTTGCAACAGGTGGGAACAGTTAAAGAGTATCGACGGCTTTTCGAAAAATATGCTAAGGAAATGCGGGATATTAGCGCAAGTGCCTTAGAAGGGAAATGGAAAAGTGACCTGAAAGAGGAAATACGGAGTGAGATGAGGAAACTTCGACCAGTTGGGATTCAAGACAAAAAATTTATGGCACAGGTGATTGAAGATGACCTCGCGTTTCGGGCTCAATCGAAAAGAGGTGGTATGTCAACAATGGTTAAGCCGAGTATGGGGTCAAGGACTGCAAGTACAAGGGGGACGGGAAGTTCGAACTTGAGAACTTTCGCTCTCATGCCTAATAGAACAGCTACATCGAGCACTACAGTCTCATTCAAAAGATTAACTGATAGTGAGATTCGTGTACGAAAAGACAAAGGGTTCTATTTTCGTTGTGATGAGAAGTTTGTTCTGGGCCACAGATGTAAGAAAAAAGAGCTCCAAGCTTTGCAGTTATTAGTAGTACGAGATGAGAACGAAAATTTGGAAACCAATGAAACCAACTGCTCACATGTTTACATGATTGAGGATGAGCATATTGATAACACTGAGGAAACGCTGGACATGGCAGTGTTGTCCTTGAATTCGATGGTAGGGTTGAGCTACCCGAAGACACTTAAAGTCTCAGGCTCGATTCAGGGTTTAGAAGTAGTTGTTCTTATCGATAGTGGGGCCATACACCGTCCACGATGGGATCTTCAGTTTTAGTCCTACCAACACCGTCCACGGTGGGGGAAGATTTATGCGTAATGGTTTGTCCTAAGGCCGTTGTGGGCATACGCGAGGCTCCTCAGAATGGTGGCTCGCGCCAGGTTTGATCAATGGGAGGGCTCCACTCCTGAAGATGCAACATGGGAGTCCGCCGATCTAGAGTTACAATTTCCAGACTTTCACCTTGAGGACAAGATGCCTCTTTGGAGGGAAAATATTGATACAATCCCGAGGCCTTTAAAAGTGTATTCGAGGCGAAGCAAGAAGTGACGGAATTAATTATTAGTATTTAATATTTCTATGTTAATTGTTATTTGAATTATATTGGCCTTTTATGGTTTATTAGAAAATTATTATTAAATTAGGTTATTTCTAGGTTTACTATAAATAGGATAAGTTAGGTCATTGTTATTTCATTTAAGCAGTTGTTGTCTTTTGTACTCTGGCTAAGATTTTCTCTAGAGACTTATCAATAGAAAAGTGGTAGATTCTATTAGAATAGTGCATGCATCTAAACTTTGACCTAGTCTTGAGATATACCTAAGTTAAAAATAAATGTACCAAGTTAAAAATAAACATATCCTGAATTTATGATACATGGATTTTACTCAAAGGACATCCAAAAATTCATTACGTAATTCGAATTATAGAAAGAGTTACCTGTGAAGCTGGTCTGTGATGGCATCAACAGAAGGAGTGGAAAAAGGAGTCGCATATTTCAGCGAACCACCAGCAGCAATCCCTTTCCCAAGAGCTGCTTCCAAGAGTTGACCAGGAGTTTGTCGCGAAGGAAAAGCGTGTGGGTTTATGACGATATCTGGAACTATCCCCTGGATGGTGAAGGGAAAATTCTCTTGGGACTCCAAAAAGCCCAGAACTCCCTTTTGTCCATGCATACTCGAAAACTTGTCTCCAAGACATGGCGAACGAACCTGGCAAAAAGGATAACGCATCTGAGAATCGAGAAACTCACTGAATAGATAAGATCAAAATAAAAATTCAGCATCTAATATGATCTCCTAGGAAGCACCATTGATTAAGTACTAATTTATGCCCCATCTTAGTACCTGTCTTAGGCTTACAACAGCAAAATTCTTCCCATCATCATTAGATGTGAGCACAACTTTCTGAACCATACCCTTCTCAGTGTGCTTCAGTTTGATACTGTGATCGGCCCCGGATTCCGCACACCTACCAATGACAATGTCTCCACTTTGCAAGTTTGCACCAATGTAAGGGAAGCCATCATCATCTAAGCTGTCAACTCTTCCGATTTTACTTTGAGTCTTGCCAAAATTTATTGCATCATCGGATTTCCTTCTCTTTTCGGAAGAATCTTTATTATCTACGTCAGCCTTGTAACTTCGGATATGCTCAGAACGAAACATGCCACGCTCCAGAGAGGCTCGGTTCATTACTAATGAATCTTCTTGGTTGTAACCAAGGTGAACATTGACTGCCACAATAGCATTCTGACCATTATAGAACTCGGGTTTTGGTAGTATCCCAGTGTGAGACGACAGGAATCCAGGTGTCCCAAGGCAATCAGCAGTCGTCGTACGAAACAGTGGCCTTTGGGGATAGTGTAACTGGTGAGATAAAGTATCTACACGAAAGTTAAGATTAGTTGTCGAAAATCCAATAGCTTGGTTAGAGTGTTTCTGGGATTGAAACAGAGCCCTCCTGGCATGGTCATGATTTGCAAACGGGACAAGTCCACAACTTAAACCTAATAAAAATGACATATCAAGTTCACAATGGGAATATTTCGTAGTCCCTTCATCTTCCTTAAGTTGCTTAATATTCCAAGCTGTACGGCAGTCTTCTTCTTCTTCAGTTCCAATAAATTCAATTATTCCCTTGTCCAAAAGGGATTGAAAAGTGTTGCTTTCCCCCTTAGACTTGTCAATCCTGTTTAAGTTCTCTACAACTAAGAGAGGACGTAATATCCTTCCCGCGTCCGAAAATATGCGTACTTCTTTCAGTTGTTCATCTCTTTTGACTTCTACCTACAATACATGGAAAAATTAAAATAAATAAATAAATCATACCTCACATAAATGATCAAAGCATATGTTGGAAGCAAATTTATTTTTAAGAAAACGTTTATTTAAGTGTTTGAAAGTCATCTGACACCTGACACCTGACAAAAAACAGAAGAGGAAGAGAACCAGAGACGATGTCGCACGGCAAAATATCCAAGTACATGGTAGTCTCTAATAGAATAACATATTAACTATTATTGAATTATGTTAAATCAATGATCAACCCAAAAGTTTAAGTTAGTGGATTGGGGAAAATTTAATTATATCAATCACCACTCCCCTTTACTTGTGGGCTTAGAAATTTAAAAAATTTCCTACAAGTAGAATTCAATTTTAATTGGAGAGGAAAACGATTCGGCAAGCTTAAACTCGGGACCTCCCACTCTAATACCATGCCATGTTGAATTATGTCAAATTGCCAATCAACCCAAAAGTTTAAGCTTATGGGTTGGGGTAAATTTAATTATATTAACCAACAACTATAAATGGAATAAAAACTCTAGTGGGCTTATAGAGGCAAATTCTTACGAACATCAATTGACCAACATACACAGTTCAAAACAAGTTTCCAAGTAGACCAAGACACACTGAAATAATCCAGACAACAATGACAATCAACTGCATCAAGGTGCCTTACAAAATAGTTCTCATATAATGCCATCAAAAAACTATTTAGAGAATAACCTGATGCAGTAACGGATTCCTTCTACGCTTGCGTCTCACTTTCGTTACAAATGAAATGGAATCTTCACAAACTCCAGCCCATTCCCCATTGAGAAAGATTTTGTACTTCCCACTGAGGGAAGTAGATGCATCGTCCACCAAATTTTCCATCCCACATCGAAACAATGTGGGAACTATGGGCTTCAATGTGTTTAAGCTTACAAGTCCTGTGATGGACAAATTTTTTATAAGCCCACAATTTTCACCATCTGGGGTGGAAAGAAAGCAAACTCTTCCCCAGTGAGAAGGATGCCTGTCCAAAAAAAAAAGATACATTAGACATTTTGAGAAACTATGTGAGCAGATTATAATTCAATTTATATCTTCCTTTCAATTATCCATGAATCCCAAGCTGAACTAACTTCTATGCAAGACATCATTTTCTATGCAAGACAATTAGGGAAGATATTCACAACCACATGGGCTCATTCACATTTGCACACTTTGTAAACAGTTAAAGAAAGGATTCATTGTTTCTTATAGATGAGAGAGAGCGAGTAGAACCCAAAGAAATTTGAAATGTTGTTGTAAGTACCACCTAGAAATTGATAATTACAGACAGGGCATAGAGAGAAACCCCATGAAGTTTACAAAATCGTTGAATAGAACCTATAAAATGAAAATTATAGGCAACACATAGAGAGAGGAATCCATGAAGTTTATAAAATTTCTGTTTGGTAGCACTTGGAACAACATATAAAATGAGTATTACAGACAAGGTAGAAGTATCCTTGGAAATTGGAATCAGAGCTCAAAGAAAGAAAGAACAAAAAATAATCACACATCTATGTATCAACATGATAACCAATAATGCAAAAAAAAAAAAAAGAAGTTCAGATAACTCACGGGTATCTTGCATCACCAACTTTCCCGGTGTATGCAACCTGTTGACGAGTTCTCCTCAGTTCGGCCATTGTCTGCAGGGGATTAGCACGACCAAGCGTGGCCACCACACCTGAAATCCTCTCCATCCTCTTGAAAGGATGTGCCCATGCTCCAGTAGAGAATGCTCGGGATAGACCATTAGTGATTATGGAAGCATCAAAATAATGTTCGATTGGACGCACATCACGATCTCCATAGAGGTCCCTTTGCAAAGCCTTTTCCATACGCCTACGTGCATGTGCAATATGTACTTTAATCTCTCTTTCAAGCAATTCTGCAGCCAACTCAAACCTCTTATTGCGGAAATCATCCCTGTTATCACATTTCCTACGGCCAGTATAGGCCTGCAGGAGACATTTAACCATATAACCAAGGAAACGACATTTCTGCTTTAAGCCTTTCAAGCTGGTAAAAAGATAAAGGTTCAGGCACTCTTCAATTGGTTCAGCAGGTGGGAAGCTGGTCTTTTTAACCTCGTTCTCCAAAAAATTCAGAGCTCTTTTACCTCTTCTAAAGTCTTTCCACTTATCATCATTATCGACTTCACGAACAGAGGCAAAGAGAATATTCAGAATGGTTGGATCATCTCTGCCAAAATCGATTAAATCTACTATTTCTTTGTCTGATGAAACACCAAGTGCAAAAAATAAAATCCACACAGGAATTTCTGTAGACAAGAAATATACATTGAGAACTTTCTCCAGGCTTCTTAGTTCTTCAGACTTGGAATTCTCAACTAGTTTAATAATTAGTCTATTTCTCTTAGACTCTGATCTGTATGCCACAGTCCAGCCTTGAACATTAGATATCCAGAGTCTTTTCAAACAAATTTGCTCTTGAGCAATAAATATCTGGAATGAGCATGAAAATGATATTTAAGTGGTTAGAAAAGGACAGTTAGCCACTTGATTAATATACATGCAGAATAAGAAAGAAATATCTACACAAAATTACAACACAGAATTAGATATTATTGATTAACCATTTTTACAAAATATAGTTAACAGAAATAAAATTATATACAGCTTATATTTCTTGACCAAAATTTGACGTCCCATCAAGAGGCAGTTAATATGTTTGAACATCAGTCCCCAAGGGGTGGCGCAGTGGTTGAAAACTTGGACTTTGAAGGTATGCTCCCTTCAAGGTCCCAGGTTCGAGACTCACCTGTGAGATTACTCCTTCGATGTCTCTGGTGCCTGACCTAGGGACGGGCGTAGTTACCCTTGTTTAAAAAAAATATATGTTTGAACATCAATCAAATAATTAAGCCTAATAGCACCCTCTTCCCAGACAACTATTTTATGAGAAATATCATATTCCAGCTCTCAAAATAAGCATGCTAATGTTGTGGAAAAAGATAAGATTATGTGAACTCCCCAAGATTTTTTTATATCCGTGAGTGTCCAAGCCAATATTTGGACTAGATAGGCGGTCATCATGTATTGAACTCATCACCTCTTGGTTACTTGATTACTTAAGACCCTTTTGATCACTAGGCCACTCCATGATGGTTCCAGAAGATATAACCACAAAATTATGTCAACTTGTCAAGTAATGATAGTCTCGTCAAACAACAAATCCATTAAAAGCCATGAAAAGTTTTGAAACGATTATTTGGTGACAGAAAAAGAAGAATGAATTTTATTTAAAGATAAAGGGAACAAATGAAGGAGGGAAATGCACTCACTTTTTCTGCACCTTTGATTAAAAAATAACCTCCATGATCATATTCACAGTCACGTTTCTGCTCTTCCTTCATCCAGCAAAGGTCAGAATTCACCATCACAGGTAGCCTGCCTATAAATATATCCCTGTTGTCTTGATTTAAAAGATCCTTGTCGACATATTTATCTTTTCCAGTTTTAAATTTGTCACTACTGACTAACCTTTGAGTATACACCTATTACATTACAGGTATACAACGCGTAATTAGGCATTTCATCAACAAACTCAGGGTCCACAAGTCAACAAAAAATAATAGCAATTTATTAGCTACAAAGAATAAGAGAAAAAGGCAAGAAAAAAGTGGAAACTAAACAGAAATTTTAATTACCTCAACATTAATATTCATTTTCATCCTTGATGAATAAGTCATATTTTGAAGTCGAGCATGCCTCGGAAGCATGTTATACTCTTTTCCACTGGCTGCACCACCCCAGAACATAGGCTTATCAACAGTAACCTTACCAAACTTCACTGAAGCATATCTCCATTCCCCATCTCCTTTCTTCGAGGGGTCGTACCCAGGCTGAACTACAATCTCACCAAAGTAATCAAAGGCCTTCTGAATACCACTTGTTACGAAGTCATTGTATGAGTTAATTTGGTGACTGATAAGGCCGTACTGTTTAAAAAATGCCATTGATGACTTCTTACAGAAATCATTCAAAAACCCTTCCCCCAGTTCATGTATGTTGACTGGTTCAGAATAATCATCATCGTCTGTATCCATATCACTTCCAAAGTCTTCTGGATCACTATTCATCTCTTTATCGTTCTTTCCGCCTGATGTCCCCATTAGATTCAAGGTCTATAACAAATACAGACAAACTTAAGAAGCAGATAGATAAACTAAAATTTCTCAAGCAAACAATATCACAAAACCAGATAAATTGTCTAGATAAAACAGGCAGAATGAACATGAGCGTACATCAAACAATCATCCAATTTACAACGTTGCTCGTGGATGAAGGTTAATAAACATTTTTTTACACGTCCTCAAAGAGTGGCGTGGTGATCGAAAACTTTAGTTTTTGAAGATGTAATCGCTCAAGGTCCCAGGTTCGAAATTGATCTGTGACATTAATTTGTCTCCCGGAGCCTGGCCTAGAGAGTGGTGTAATTACTATGAGTATAGTGGAACGAAGCTCCGGTTTCCAAAAAAATAATAGTAATAAATAAACATTTTTACACATCTACAGCCCTGAGAGATGAGCATCGAGAAGTACGCATATAATTTGGAGAATCATCCATGGCAACTTCTGCAAAAAAAACTCATGAATTTAAACTAAACCTAATCTTTCCGCTCCATTTCCAAAGCCATAGATTGACCATTTTTCACTCGCACAGGATCAAAACGCGAAGTAAAAGCTCAAAAACAAACCAGTACCAGTCTACATTCACGCTACACTCAATGTAACTCCGCAAATGAAACAAAAACAAAATCAAACACACTGTAAACTCCACTACATACCTGAATGAAAACAGCAGAAATGCGAAATTGACTACGACGCGATCACGGAGGCGACAAATTCAAATAGCTTCGAGATTAAACCCTAGGTCACTTCCTCAATGAAGTGAAAGAAAGAGAGAGAGAGAGAGAGAGAACTGAAAAACAAGCATGCATCCTTCGAGAACAGTGGGGAGGGAAATGAAGCTCTGAGTCTGGAGGTCTGAACTGTAAATATTAAGAAGTTGTGGGGGCTAACTGTGAATACACAATTCTCCAAGCCCGTGTTTGGTAGGGACTTAGGTCAATAAAAATATTTAAATTACAAACTAGATTCCTATATTTTGAGAAAATTTGGTACGATTTAATAAAATTTTAAAATAAAAATAAGGGGATTTCTCATGAGTTGCAAAATGAATGAAAAAAGTTCTACAAATTGTCAAAATTTTAGAAAATAAATTAATTAATTAAATATATCATAAATATATTCACCTTAAATTGATAGTTACAAATTGTCAAAACTTTGTATGCTTTTGACATACCTTTAATATATTCGTATTTTTTTCGAAAAAAAATCGATAGACTTCAATTGAGTGAATCTAACAGACTTCAGTTAAGTGAAATTAATAGTTTTCAATCAAGTTAAACTTCAATTTATAGCATTCAATCAAGTTCAATCGTTCATATTTTGTTTTGTATGAAATATTTTTTTGTTTATAATTAAAATATGGATGCTAGAATTTGTTATCTACAACAAATTGTCTAAAATTAATTAAAGATGAACAATTTCACAGCTGGTTTCTTTTTTTCTTTTTGTGTAAATTGACAACTTAAATTTTATCTAGTTAACTATTTACCACCACCCCATAATTAAGAAATCATGACTTTGAATCTCCTACTCAATTGTTGTTAAATTAATATATTATATATAGATAGATATAGATATAACACATTCACAAAAACAAAATAATACTTTGTTGATAAACAAATATGTAATTCCACATACTTAAGTTGCTTTTTATTTACAAATAACATGGAACTAAATTTTAATTTTTAAAATTAAAGAGACTATTTTTTTTAGTCATAAGAACCAAATTTATAATTTAACATAAAATGTAGAGCACATAGAATTGAACATCTAGCCTAGAAAATGGGGAAGGTGGATTTGGACATCCAACCTAAGATAGAAGTTCATGTTAATTATCTTATGCTCGTGTGAGCAATTTTTCATATCAAAGATTATTTTTTAAAATTGGATAAATTTTTTTAGTTCAACAATAATTTTGTATGAATGAATTCGAACTCATAACCTCTAAATTATAAACACACCTAAAGAGTTCAATATCATCTCTAATCAAAAGTATATACATTGTTTAATTAAAAAATTAGTTAATTGGATTAATCATATGTTTGTGTCTCAAACTCTATGATTAACATATGAGCTCATTGTTCAACATGGATATGTGTGAAGATTAAAAAATGTTATGTTTCTCAAGTTTGTAATAATTTCTCCTGTTAAGTTATGCTCACATTTTAGATATATATATATATATATGAGTTATTTTTAACATTTTTTTACAACATCTTGTACCACCTAATTAGTTATAGGTTCCAAATTCCCAAAGACTTAAAAATAATAATAAATAAAAAAATCATAGTTGCATGGTTGAAGATTAATCTTATGATCTCTCATCCAAAAGGGCTTGTAAAAGCAAAACATAACCAGATCCTGAAGTTCTAATCTCCTCTTCACTTTGTCATTTTGGAAACTGAATTTCAAAATAAAGAGATACCACCAAGACAAATAGCTAACTTATTTGAACATGAACTTTTTTTTTTGGCATAAGTTTAAGCATCAAATCTCCAAACTCATCGTCTTCAACTTCTATCGTCATTTCGATAGATCGACGACATAGAACTTTTTCAGAAGAATTATACAGACGATCAGATTACAATCATAAATATTAGTTTGTTTTGGTCCTTATTTATGGTTGTAAGATAGAATCAGTCAAGGCGACGTAGAAGATATTCGACTTCGACTTCCTTTGTGAGTGGCATTACCCATTCGTAGTAGAGGCGAGATGCAAGGGATGGATCAATCTTATACTTTTCTCCTGCATTTGTGTTATTGAGAGTCACTTCTTGCCCAAACACCCTGGCCTTCTTTTCCACTCTCTTCTTCACCATTTCTTCCACTGCCTCAAATGTCAATAGCTTCATCAAAGTATCTCTTTCCTGAAAAATCAGTTGACTTTTTATCAATTCCCTTCATTTCTACTGTTTCAAATGTCAATGAAGGTTTATATTAGGGGTATTTTAGTAAATACCTAAGTTTGTTAGTTGTGTAAAGAGAAAGGTAGGAAATATTTTGGCCATTGTGGTATTGGGTCTTGAGTGATCTTAAGAATAGGACCCAAGTACCTTAAACTTGGTTTATCATTGTAATTCCGCTATTTTGATATTATAATAGAGTTCGGGTTCTTATCAATCAGTGACTATTCAAACGGACCAATTTTAGAGGCCTCAAGGTTCTTTATCATACCACGTAATATATTTACGATACCTGAAAGCGAATAGGAGGCTCGTATTCGTGGGGGGCATCCCTAAATTTAACCTCGGCTATGTATTTTCCACAGTGGATCCTCCTTGAAAGCGCCTGAAATTCGGTTACTGTGACTAACAAGACATTTTGGAGAAGAAATCCAACATGGTTTGTATTATCATTGAGACCTTAAAACAAAGTACTACTAGTCACAAAGTGTTTTTACCTGCAAACAAGCAAGATCACTAGAAGCAGTGGCTGCATAATTTCCATCGTCACCATCATCAACCAATAATGGTAAGAATTTGTTGAAGTAGAAATCCCATATGGCTTTGTTCATATTAATTGAAGCGCCTGAAGGATGCAAAACCTGCAAACGTGGATTAGTTATCAACAAATTAGCTATTTATTCATTTTTTTTATAACCACGAGTGTCTGATCCAGCTTATGCACGTATCAAGTATTCTTATGGAACAACCGCCTGCATTTAGTTGTCAAGTTTAACTTGGAAAATTAATCCTTAAATAGGTGACCACCGTCGATTAAATTTACAACCTCTTAGTACTTTCTGATTTATAAGGTCTTTATTTGCCACTGTATTCGCATTACGCGTTAGTCAAAAAGGAAAAAGACAACCTTAAAAGAGTCTACTGTCTCTTCTCACCTTTCGATACTTGTGATGGCGCACCAAAGGGCGAGGCAAATTTTCTGGGAAGAATGCGTTTTCTTCAGGATTCTCATATCTACCAGCCTGATGACAAAAACCCAAACAGTTAATCAGAGGAAAGAACTTTCAAACTGAACCAGAATCTTAAATTCAACTTAAAAGAAGTAACAAAATAACCTAAAAGTAAAGGCAACTAAGACTTAAACTGCTCTTTGTTTGTGAAATTATATCCATATTCAACCAACAAAACAACAGCATAGACATCAAATATAAAGTTTCCAAGCAGCTTATACTGAAAATGACGAGAGTCATAGCAATTTATGGACAATGTACTTCATCATTCAAAAGAATGGCCTAGCCTCCTCTGCAATCTAAAAACTACAGGAAACAGAACATGGATAGAAGACAGAGCAACACAATCTTTATCTTCTCAATTTAGCCTTTTTTTTTTAACCGAAAAATCGAGGCTCGGCTCCACTATACATGAGGCACCCGCGCCCGTCCCAAGGTTCGGAGCCGGGAGACACAAGGGATTTTACAATTAAGCTCTGTGGGGTTCAAACATGAGACCTCTACCTGAAGCCTCAATCAACGAGACTACCTTTTGGGGACTAGCCTTTTCTTATACTTGGGAATCAAAATTTTGCCCCACCACATATCCAGGTAACTTGCACCTGTCTCAAGGCCTAAATGTGAGAGGCAATTTTTTTTTTTACAATTAAGCTCATTCGTAGGTTTCAAACTTGAAACTTCCAAAAGAGCATAGAGACACCATTTCAATCGACTTCCACAATTTTCTTCCAACAACGCAAACGGAGCAATTACGAAAGAATGTTGTAGGATTAAAAGCAAAGAGATAAACAACAGCATCACAAGCAAATAACTCAAAGGAACAAACATGAACTCACCTTAGCTTGAATGGCCTCAGTTTCCCTCACAATGAATTCCACCAAAGAACCAGCAAATCCATGAACACCATGATTATGATGGTACAACTTCCTATTAAGAGGGAACCTAGCTCTCTCAATGAGACTGAAAACAATAGTATCCTCCTGTCTGATCAAAGAGTCTCTAATCCCATCAAGTGTCAACTTATCCGAACCCGAATTCGGGTTACAGTTAACATCCGCAATAGATTCTTTAGCCAACACCAAAACAAACAGACCAATCAACAACATGATGATAACAAAATTGTCAGCCTCAATGATTCAACAACAAAAAGACAAGGCTATATATATACACAAAACTACCAAAAAAAAATAAAAAAAGCAGTTGAAATTTCAGAATATCATTAAAAAAATCAACGAGTAAACAAGGAAAGTCTACGAATCATAATGATGGGCGTTCACAAATGGGATTGAAAATGGGAGAAATTAAGTAAAAGGGTTGACCTCTGCACGATTCAACTCAAACAGTGGCGGTAATTAGTCAAAGCTGAATGTCGGCGGTGAAAATCTTGTGGTTGTGGTGGAGCCCTAAATGTAAGTATGAAATTATTGGTAAAGTGAAAGGGGAAATGGGTTTTAGCCTATGAGGGAAATTGATGGTGGAGGAAGAAGATAATTGAGTGGCTGGGTGGTGGTGGTTGGAAATTGGCCGCCGCCGTAGGCGGCGGAGAGATGATTTGGCGCGGCGTGATTGGCTGGAGTTTGCTCAAGGATTTTTTTTTTCCCCAAATAATATGTAACCGTTGAGTTCAAGCTGATTTTTAAGAGTTCAAAATATCATTTTGATATATACTTGGTCGAATATTTTTGAAAAATTATACTATTTTTCTAAAATAATTATAAATATAAAAAGTACCAGTAGCTACATTTGCTAAATTATTTTTAATCGACAATATTTATAATAATTTATAGATTTAATTAGTCGGGTAATTTTTTAATGTGTTTTTAGTATAAATAATATTGTGGGTCGGAGTATTTAAATTTGTGACTTTTGAGTTGAGAATATATATCAATTTTCATTATATTAAACTGATTTTGATCACTATATCATACTCCAAGTCAATTAATAATGATTTTTATTGACAAAATATTATTTTGATATTTGTATTGGTGAGATTGTTCTATTTTAATCATCTAATTTTAATTCATTTATTTTAATAAAATTTTAAATTGGCTCATATAATTGATTTACTCTTATTTGTTCTTTGAAAAATCACAAAATTTTAATTTTTAAAATATATTTACATTAGATATTTTGTATTAAAATTATTATGTTACTAAATCAATTTCTGTTAAAATTCACTTCAAATTCATTAATTTTGTTTGTTTGAGTACAATAAAAGAATAAGAGATTCTTGCCAAATTCATTATATATATATATATCAAATTTTTGTTTTATTGAAAGTTAATACAGTGGATAATCTTCAAATTAAAATTATTAAAATGGTATTTTAACACTATGTTTTTTTTTTCTTAAGTGGTGTGTTGATTTGCTTGATTGTAGTTTTATTCAATTAAATATTTGAAACATGCTTAAAATTTGTGGTCTTCTTTTTCAATTTAAAATAATAATAATAATAATGTCCTTCTCAATGGTCAACCCGCCCTGTCATAGAAATTAATGGTTTGGTCATTCTTGGTGACAGAAAGGATACTGGAATAATTAGTTATAACTGTTTTTTTAATTATTGCTAATAATAAATTACGACGGTGAAATGTATGAGATTGGATGTTAATCTAATAATTTGTATTTAAACTAAGTTGTGTTCATACTTTTTTTTATATATATGTGAATTTTGTACTAATTTACGGTCAACTAAATTATTCTCAGAATGTAGTTAGCCTTATATGTGATTATCAAAAAAAATTATTATTAAGTAATTGACCATTCTCATAACCTTTTAAAATTAATTACATCTCTAAGCATCTATTGAATTTAAATTTTTCTATTTAATAGGCTCTTTATTTATTTATTTATTTATTAAAATTTAATTAATTCTTTGAACTTTTGATTTTTTATTTAATAAATTGTGAACTTCAATTTAATATCTAATATATTTGTTAGTTAAAAAACGTTGATTAAGTTGCAAATTTATTAGACAATAAAAAAATATATTATTTGAAAGTTCAAAGACTTACTAGCCATAACTATTTGAAACTTTTGTTGTCTATTAGACATTCTTATTGATAATAAACCTGATTTTTAAGTTCAAATCGACAAACCTGTTTTTTTCTATATAAAAAAAATTAAAAGTTTAAAAGTATATATTTAGTACACTATATATATTAACTTTATTTTGAAACCCACTATTAATATACCTTATATCTTAAACTGATTTTAAATAATTAAAATAATTTGATGTCTTTAGTCTTAATGGAAATATACTTTTTTTAGTGTGAACCACGGCCCACAGAAGCAGCTTATTTCATTTAAAATTATTATTATTAATAAAATCGTTTTAAAAAGTATATATGATTAAGTTTGATTCAGTGGGGAAAGCTTTGAAATTTCCTAAATGGCGGACGTGCAGCAGCGCTAAGAATGATATTATTTCATCAATTAAAAAAGATTTTACTTTATTTATAGTTTGAATATTCTTTTAAGGAAAAAGAAAATGTTGAGATTAATTATCTGTGGCCCAATCGAGAAATAATTATTTGTAATGGCAAGCCATTTTTTTCAACAACGAATAGATTTTAAGCTTGAAAAGAAAAGGTTTTTAGCAGCCGAAATCTTTGAAGCTATAAAAAAGCTATCTAAAAAATTAGAAACCAATTTCCAATTAAAGGATTAAAAAAAATTATCTTAGAAAGAAGTATAACCTCAGAAAATAATTTTAATCAAAAGATCATTCAAATTGAATCAAACTTCTGAACGTCTTTAGCTAAAACCTCCTAATTGAATACTAGATGAACATTTAGAGGAAAAAAATATGGAAGTTTGTACTAATTTTGTCTAAAATGGGTATTAAAATATTAAGCAAAGTACATAATTAGAATACCTAAATTAAGTTCCATAGGTTCAAGGGAAATTTAAAAAAACTACAACTAAAAAATTAAAACAAATTTCATTTTTGTAATTTTATTTAAATTTTTCGATATCTATAACTGTCCAAACCATGCACTCACTGATCAAATTGTCTAACCCAAAATATTTAAATGTAAAGAAAATCAGTACATCTTGTTTCTTCTAGAACTCTATATTTTCTAGTTACTAAAATTAAAAACAAAATATATATTTTCTAAACATACATAATTATTTTTTAAATTAAAACTTTTTTTCATATAAAATTGTATACGATGACAAATGGTAGACAAATAACAGTAAACACTACTATATTTTTAGACCAAACCCTCGGTTGCAAATTCAATTGGATCAAGTCAAGTTCCAACAATAACTAACAAATTAACCAAATAAAGAAAGCCAACCTAATACTTTTTTTTAAGAACCGGAAAATCAAAGGTTCGCTACACTATATCTACGATAACCACACCCATCTTTAGATCAGGCACCAACATAATATACAAGTTTAAAGCCAAAGCTTGTGACTTGGAAAGATTATTCAACATATTATAGACCAACTGAATTCACAAAAAAAAAAAAAAAAAAAAAAAAAAAAAAAAAAAAATCGGTTATGAAAGTAAGCAATTAAGAACCCAATAACATTACACCCAATGTCATAAAATAGCACAACATAAAACACAGTAATGATGCACGAACAAATCATACATTCTAGAGAAGGGGAGAAAATAGTGAAACCTTAACAGATAAACAAAGTCTCTGCTATTTAATTAATTATACCTTTGTTTTTCATTTATACGATGCAGTCGGGAGTTTCGTCGGCGACAAAAGCAGCCGTTCGTCGATGACTACAACTTAACTTTGTTAGATAAATTACTTTGGGCCGATATCCTTCAGGGCATTGATTTGTTCCTCTCCCATGGCAGACATCACCGACACGACTAGGTCCTTTCCTTCAGCAAATCCATCCTTAATCTGTGAATAGGTTCAGTTTGTATATATTAAAGAGTCATCATCACAAACAGAAATTTTTTGTATAGCCACAATTATGCCTGAACAGCTTATGCACAATACTATTTTAGGACAAACCATCTAATCTTACAACATTTGCTTGTCCGAAAAACTCATAAGAAATTAATTCTCACCCACACAAATTGAACCAAGGATGATAGTATAACAAAAAACGGACTAAACCAAACCAAACAAAGCAAATCCATTGGCTTTGTTATGTTTCCTAACATAAAATATTGAAGGTCTCGGTTTTTATTTAGTTAAAACTGAAAATTATTGGTTCGTTTAGGTTTCCATCCAGAAAAGTCAATCAAACCAAACTGATGTTAGCTCCTTTAGTTTAATATTCATTTTAACATGTTAATTTTACTTATTATTTGCTTATTATTAATTTTTGTTCAATTGAATAAGGGTGATTTTTTTTTGAGAAAATAAACCAAAATAGAGGTTGAAAGTAAAGAATGGCAAGCTAAAAAAACAAAACAACTATAAAGAAACCGAATCCATGATTTTGTACTTTTATTGGACATGGATTCCGTTTGGTTTGGTTCTTGGCTAAGACTAAACCTGAAGAAAATCAAACATAGATTGAACCCATAAACCTACTAGATCCTTAAGACCCCCCTTTGACTACTAGGCCAAGGCATGATGGTTCACAATAACAGAATAATATCGAGAATAAAAGCCATATGACCATATCTTCATAATATCTTAAAAACAGAGAATACCGAACATGGGAACAGAGAGAATCAGGTTCCCTCTAACAAAAAATTAGAAATCTAAAGAAATTGGAGAATAATGTTTGCTCGAATAACTTCAATTTACTTAGTTTATAAAATTATGTCAAGTGCACAGAGAATCTGACAAGCCATGGATGGGATATGTGCCTTTACCTGAGTGAGCAGGTTATCATCAGTTGGGAGCCTCATATCATCCTTGGTGTTACCATTTTCAGTTAAAAGACTCACCTGCAGAAAAAACATAACATCAATCAATTGATGAAATAGGCTTTGCAATGCTACAACATATATAAATGGTGCATTTCTTCTTTCTACTGTTCTGCACCTTCTCAATCCTTAACACAAATATTTTCAAATCTATTTCCAAGTTCATCTCCCTCCCATATAAATGATGAATGCAAGTTGATACACAAAACAAAAGAGATTTGCCTCTAGAATTGATTATAAAAACTCGATGAAATATGCAGAGACGTCCAAGGAATTCAAGAACCAGTTGTGAACCCATGAATGTATGAGTTTCCTTGTTTTGTTATCTACTTTCTAGTCTCTAAGAGTTCTCTTAAAATTGAACCCAAATTTTGAAAACTATCAGCAGTCATTTTCAGTAACTAATTTTAGAGTTTATAAAATTTGGGTAAGAATTCAAACGTCGATACATATATGGACAGCTTTAGTAATGAATTTGTGAAGAAACACACATAAACTTCATAAGTGGAAAACTATTGGTTGTCAATCAGGAGCTAGACAAACATATTTAACAGTACAAATGAGTTTTTGAAGTCCGCAAAACCAATTCAACCAAACATACTCATATAAGCAAATTACTCACAAATCCATCCTCAGAGATATCAATCAGCTGATAATCAGTACGATTAACATGTGGCACCTGCAGAGGATGAAATAAAGACCATTAGTGGAACTGGAAAACCAAATAGGAAGAAAAATGGTTCGCAAGCTCGACAATAGACTCCTTACATCACAATTGTGGGATGATGGAACAATATCTTCAAGCTTCTTGTTAGTGAAGATGTCAATTCCCACGAAGTGACACTTAGCATGCCCGTGCTTGCCAGTCTTAGAAGTTGAAACCTCAACCACCTGCATTACCATACAAACCAGAGAAGAAAAAACTGGGATTAGAACACAGAAAAGTTGCCTAGAAATTACACTTCCAAATAAGAAAGACTAAACGATTATCTACTTTGTTGCCTAAAAGTATAATTTAGGCGTGCACCTCGTGCCAACAAGAGCAGCAGCTCAACCACATGACTGACTGCGTTCTCGTTCTCATGACCAAGAAGTTATGGGGTTGAATCCCATCCCACCCCCAATTATTGTTGAACTAAAAAAAGTACAATTATGCAGTATCGTTCAATTAACCTTCTAGAAGCATAGTTTATACTTTTTCACTAATTATTATAAGGTTTCAACAACAATCTTTTCAACTACAATCTCATGACCATATTATGCCTAATGAAGTTTAGAACAACGAAATAACAAATATAGAAAGTATGAAACTGAGAATATTATCTTCCCCGGGATAAAACAAGGGTTCAATTCTTTTTTTTTTTTTTTGGAAATCAGAGCTTCACTCCCATATACCCGGGATAACCACGCCCGTCTCTAAGCCAGGCACTAGGAGAAATCAAAAGAATGGAGACGCCGGAGTTGTTTACAAATTAATGTCACAAGTGAGTGTCGAACTGGAACCTTGGGGACAAAACAAGAGTTCAATTAAAACTGCACTATATGGGACATGCACGGGTGCCCACGTATGTACCAGAACAAAGCTCAGATTCCCAATTATCAAAAAAAAAAAAAATACTACACTGTAAACAGTAAAAACAATCGTTCTCAGGGAGAGTTAAGAGGAGAAAATAGCACACTGTTAATGATTGACGGAACAAAATAATCAATCAAGAATCTCCTCAAAGTCATAATAATTAAACCTAGAAACTCTCAACAAGTTTCGATCAGTATAATCAATAATTCATCACACGATCTGTTTTTCCAATCCAACACTCAAAACAACAATAAATTTTTGCACCGTCCACGTCCGCCATGTCACATACAATAAATCGCACAGAAATCATCACAATCAGTAATCAGTCAAACCAACAAAAGATCAAAACGCCCGATCCAAAACGACATCCGACGATCAAAACAAACAAGGAAATCAAATCAAATGAAGACAACAAAATGACCTTGCAGGGACGGTTCTTGATGACGATGTAGCCGTTCTTCCTGATGGTTCCGGCCTGTTGCGGGTAGGTCTTGGAGGCTCCGGCGTCGGCCTTGGATTCGAAATGGTGCTCCTCGTCCGACATGGCTGGAGATTTCGCTCTTCTAGGGCTGATGAGCTTCTGATTCTGTGTTGTTCAGTGGGATTTCGGTGGAAACGGAAGGAAAACAAGGAAGAAGAGAGTACAGAGTCTTATTTATAGCATCGCGTTTTGACCGGACACGTATGTGCCGATTAGGGTTTCTGACGATAGCTCCCCAAACAATGTTGTTGTTCTTTTTTTTTTTTTTTTTTTTTCATTATTCTAGTGGTAAAGATATCCACCGTTGTTTTTTCTATTGTGATTTTGACGGTCAAGATTGTCTTCAAAATCTTTTGGATTTATTCTTTTTATGGAAAACTATCTTTTCGATTTGTTTTTATATTTCAAAATTTAAACTCTTTTATCGGGTAATTTAGAAAAGTAGGGTTGATTTGAAAACCTTTTGTAAAAGTGAGGTATTTTTCAAACCATTTACAAAATCAATGTAAATTTTTTGTCTTTTATGTACAAAAGTGAATTTAAAAAATTTACAACAGAAAATTTGTCAGGAATTCGCTGTTTTCCTAACACCATTGGACTTTTTTTTTTTTTTTTTAATTTTGAATGATTTGATTTGTTTTTTTCATTTTTATTTTTTGCTTTTGTTTTTTTAAATGTTCATAATTAACTTATAT
>JBBMKA010000022.1:1171951-1185408 GCA_037833695.1 Sechiopsis laciniata | reverse complement strand
TTTTACACATTTCCAAATATACCCTTCTCTTTAACTTCCTCTACAAGCCTCCTTTCTTGCCATTTCTTTCTTGCGTGCTCCTCTCCCTTTCTGCCATTTTTCTTCCGATTTCTATACCATTTCTCTTGAAGTTCCTCTTCAAGCCTTCCTTCTTACGTGCTCCTCTGCCATTTCTTCTTGCGATTTCTTGGTTTGAAGTTGAGGGCGGCGCCGACGAGTTTTTCCAACGAGAGGGAAGACAATTGGGGAAAAGATGAGAGTTTGGAGAAACAGAGGTCTGGGAACAGAGTGTCATTGCAGAGGGAGAGAGGGGTTTGTTTATTGTGAATAATTTGGGAATTTGAAGAAATGGGTTTTGAAGAGAAGAGGATGAAATAGAAGGTAAAGGTGAAAATGGCGAAAATGGAGGGGGATTTGAAGATATTTGAGCTCTGTTTTTTAGGCCATACATTTTATAAAACAGATAGGGGGATGAAAGAGGAAGATGAGGAAATTTGAATGTGGATTTTCTCAAGGATAAACGATTGAAGTCTATCAGATGATAGAAGTCAATCAGTGCAACTGATAGACTCCTATCAGTCCAACTGTTAGACTTCTATTAGTCCAACTGATAGACTAATGGGCTTTTTAGTCATTTTACCAAGCATGTTTGGTTTTTCTACCCAAAATGAATAAGTTTAGATATTGTGCTATACATGAAATTATTATAGTTTTTTTAATATACATGCAAAATCTCCATTTCAAAATTGTTTAAGTATAAAAATTAAAATAGGATATTTGAAAATTGAGGCAAATAAAACAAACTTCCAAATATAAGGATCAAAAGGGCAATCTAGCCTCAATTTTATTGGTTGCGTTTGGCCAATTGCCTCTTATTATTTTTTCCCTCAAGATGTATGTTGTAATCTGATAGTAATAGTGATTAGAAATGAGTTATTTTGAATAATCATAAAAATTCTCATATAGCTCATTTAGATGTAAATTTTTTATAAAAAATTGTAAATACTTTTTTGTAACTCATTCTCAAAATAAAAAATCAAACAACTTTCAATGTACATTAGATTTTAATGGCTCACCCAATAAACTATAAAAAATTAAAAAAAAAATTCCTTAACTCCCACTAAATATCAAATTTATAAGGATTAAATCGAATCTAAGCAAAAAGTTAAAAAAAGTAACTTAACCAAGAAAATTCTATTTTAATTTTAATTTTTCAGCACCAAAGACCAAGACTAATTTTTGGCATATATCCAAGCATCCAAAACGTGACAAAAATTGCCAAAGATTCAAGACTTGGGGTTGGAAATTGTCAAAATATTAGCAACATAATTTGAAATGTGACATTAAAAAATTAAGATAAGAAGGAATCTGCTTTTTTGTTGTCTGTTGCGATTTGTGAATTGACTTTTCTTTCACTGTTCATCTTTGGTGCGCATCTACAAAAGTAAAGTAAACCATAGGGCAGCTGCTTTCGGCATGTTACATCATTTTTCATCATGATGATTGGAACCTGCCATCTCTGGTTAAATGAACACAATTCAAAGGTGCATGAATATCACAATCTAATATAGATCTTACTTTGACTATGATAGATTTGGTATGAATCAAACTTGCCGGAGACGGGTGATTAGGTTGAGTTATAATAATTCAACTCGTGTTTGAGACGGAATTTACACACGTCCTTACATTCCAACTATCAAATCCATTTAGTTTGATCCAGTTTGCACTCACATTAAAAATTGTCACATGACATACTATCTAACAATATAACATTTAGATATAAAAAAAAACATGTAGAAAATTAATATTTAAAGGGACAGGTTTGGGTGCAGTCATGACTGCACCTCCATGGCTGCACCGACTGATGTGGCACTCTCAGTGCTACAATTTTTTTTTTTTTCTTCTCTCTCTTTGTGTGTAACCTTTCCCATATTTAAATAGATAACCACTATATATGGACTGAACTCTTTCATATGATGTACCTTAAATATAGGGAATTCTAACTCATGTTATTATAAAAGTCAGTTATAATATTCCTTTCTTGTTGTATTATGCATAAAAAATAGAGATAGATTATATTATAATAACATACACCTCAAACATAGGTTATTATAACTTCTATGTTATTGTAATTCACTGCTATAATAATTCAGTTTTCAGACGTACCCATTGTCTATAAGGTTTCGCAAAATAAATGAATGCAACTTTGACAAACGATGTGTTATAGTACCATTAGTGAAGAAGCACAAAGGACGACACAAATATAAAACCATATAATGTGGTTAAGTGGGTTGATTGACCTAGTTATCAAAAGAATCATGAAAACTAAGATGAGATTAATTCAATCCATAGTAGACATCTTCGTTGACAAAAAAATGTAGTAGAAAGAGTGGTACAATTATTTTCTTAGAATAGTCGAGGTCCACCTAAGTTAACATATACACTAAGGATATTAAAAAAAAGTGACATGCTATTTTCTAGGAATTGTAGAAACACAAGGAAACAAGTATCAAAAGTGTAATCAATTAACTTAATTAATTTTTCATACAAGTTTATTGAGCTAACTAACAAATAAGGTGTACATAGTCCAAATTGGGTAGGAATAAGTGAATTTTTTAGACCAACCTAACTTTTAGGATTGGCCAATTTGCCAACTCGTCTAACCTTATGCATAAGTGCAACCCAACCCAACCCAACCCGAGTTGGATTGGATTCTCAAGTTAATGTTACTCACCTTTTCTCTTTCTAAGATTCAATTCATAGGCTCATAAATATATTTAAAAAGATGCATAATATTATACTTCAACCTACTACCTATCTTATTAGTGCATATTTTTTTAGAAGGCTTACAAGTATGCTAAAAATTAATCTTATTATTTTATCTTACATACACACACATAATATACATAATATATTCTTAGTTCGGGTTGTGTTGGGTTAAATGAGCCAAAAATTAGTCAACCCAAGAACTAATATAACCCAACAAAAACTACAAAATCATAACCCAACCCAACCTAAAAAAGTTATAACCCAACCCACCCCTACTAACAAGGGTTGAACACATGTAGACAAGTTTGTAAGTGTTGAACATGGTCACGAACACGCAAATACGTTAGAAACATTTATCCAAAGAGAAATATTTGCCTACTCAATGTGGAGACAGTCTATGCTTAAGAATTGTCTGACATTCAAATTTTTTTTATATTATTTTGTTTATGAAAAAAATAACTGTGTGGCCCTTTAGATTTTAAGTAGAGAGTATCTCCTTATTCATGAAAGTTTTTCCCTTCTCCAAAAGGTCCAAGTTGTCTAACATACTTGTTTTATTCATTGTTTGTTACGCTATTTTAAAAATAGCGAGAAGTCTATCAACATCAACCATCATAGACGATCTAATGGTCAAAAAGGTATTGGAAAACAAAAGATTATTAATTCAATCAATGATGGTCACCTACTGAGAAATTAATTTCTTAAAAATTTCCTTAACATCGAAATATTGTAAGGTCAGACAATTTCTCTCATGAAAATAGAAAAGATGCACATAAGCTGACTCAGATACTCAAATATATTAAAAAAAAAAAAAGTATCAACAATTGAAAAAACATGTATAAAGGCAAAACTATAAGATAAACAAACGGAGTCAGCTATGGCACAGATTTGATTAGCTATATCAAAAGCATAAATCATCAATTTGATAACATTAATCTCTAAATGAATGATGCTTACTGATGTAGCTGAAGCTGATCATGTTGAGAAGCAAGTCTAAGTCGTGAATGAGCTGGAATGTGCTTAGAGATGACTTTTGCAGTTTCCTTCCACCAAGAAACCTCAGATTCTTTCTCAATAACTTCCTGTTTGGCACATTCTAAAGCACCTTCGAGTTCTTTTATTCGTTCTTCCTGTCTAGCTTCCAGCAGTTCGTGCAACTTTCTTTCGAGCTCTATAGGAGAAAATCCATGTTGCCTCTCAGTGCCATCTTCTAGGATATCAATGGCTTCACCAGAACTCAGACAGGAGCTTCTTGTAGAATCAGTGTTCTTTGCAGTCTGTCGTTTCAAATAACAAACTTTCAGAACTTAAAATGAACAATTGTATACAAAATAGAATATAGCATTCCCATTATAGATAATAATATCTTGATGATATAAGATACGTTAAATTATAATTTTAGTCCGAAATTAGTGCCAAAATTTAAAATTGAAGGCCAGTATAGTCTCAAAGTTAGTTTACAAACTTATAAGACACTTATAATTCAAGGCACCAAATTGATAATTTTATAATTAAGTTCATTTGTGGGTTTCAAACTTGAGACCTCCAAAGGAGCATATCATGAAAACCCAACTCTTGGGAATGAAAGTAATGACCCAATAGACACAAACCTAAGAATTTAGGGGGTTGAACTCGTAATTTAACTTAAAAGGTATCCATCCTCGAATATGATAAATCATTAAGAATTAATATACTCCATTAAATTAAAGAACCTATGCTGGGGACTATAAAACTATTCACTAATTTTTTAAATTAATGTAGGATAAATGATCATGAACTACCATAGATCTAAGATATCCTATCACAAAGATATACTTGTCCAGATAAAGCTTCATCGTTTACATGATCTAAACCCTGCTCCTCCAATTATGTTATCCTTTCCTTCTAAGAAATTGAGAGGTGCCGCTGGAGTTATATAGCTCAAAGTCCAAATCCAAGTAAAGTCATATATTGTGATAAAACCAAGACATAGGAAAATCAATAATAATATTGTCAATCTTATGAAGAATTGCAAGAACTGTAAAAGCTAGCATTAGTAAACCAACCAATTCATTTCCATCAAATCAACTTAAGAAGAAAAGGTAATCTCTAAATTTAATGTGTTCTCATATACCTCAATTCTTAGCTGATCTATGCGTCCAGATGAACTTCCAACTTCCAAGTGCAGCTGCAAACGTTCTAACTCAGCCTCAAACTCAGACTCCAGTTCGTCAATCGGTTCCCGACATTCCCCTTGTTCGTGCAGATGGGACTTCCGGGGATGATTTGGTACAGTTGAGTGTGCATCAGATAAAACTTGAGATGAAAAATCTTGCTGGTATGAAAACTGACTGGTAGAGCAAGGACCATCTTGGCAATCTGCAGAGGACCAAGCCACATCTGTATTCATGTGAAATGGCTCAAAGGGATTGTTCTTTCTTCCTAGATCCTCTTTGATATTTTGAAGAAAATGTTCCATTTGTCTCCTCAAATCTACCATCTTCGAAAGTTCATTTTTACTTGCAAGTACAAGATACAACAAACTACTTCCAACTCCCAAGTTGAATGACGTATCTTCTTTCCTACTCAGTCCTGTGAAATTTAAGCACACGAGAAAAACTGACGACATAAGAGTAAGCAACCACAAAATAGAGATGCTGAAAATTCGAACTCTTAAGAATGACAATGTTTGTGGTTAAATATACACCTCCTTAAACCATCGTAGATTAGTCTAGTAATCAAGGGAGCCTTGAAAAACCAAACATTTATGAGTTCAATCTATAATAGTCATATACCTAATAATTACTTATGTATGGTCATCTTTGCCGTCACTCAAATTTTGTAGGGTTAGACAATCGCTCACGTGAGAATAGTCAAAGTGCAAGTAAGTTAGTCCAAACAGTCACAAATAAAATAAATATATTCGCTTCATCTTAGTTTTCTCAATTTCAAATCTTACCTACCAATTAAATATCAGGAAACCAGTCCCTATAGCTAAAACTAAACCCCATTTGATAACCATTTTGTTTTTAGTTTTTAAAATTTAAGCCTATAACAACTATCTTATCATATGGTTTTCCTAGTTGGATGCCTACATCTCACCTATATTTTTAAAAACCAAACCAAAATTTGGAAAAAAAATAAATAAAGTAGTTTCCAAAAGCTTATTTTTGTTTTTAAAATTTATTTAGCATTCACATACTTTCTTAAGAAAAGATGAATACATTTTAGGAAAAATGGAACATATTGCATAAAATTTGAATAAAAATAAGCTTAAATTTCAAAAAGCAAGAATAAAAAACAAAATGGTTATCAAACGAGGCCTTCATTTGATCTTAATTTTCGATTTCAAAAATAAAGAACCTCTATTTCAAATGAGAAATCACTGCCCCTTGTCGTAATTCATGAACCAATCAAACAGTTCAAATGAAATAAGTTCGAGTGAAGATCAATAAAATATTTGATAATGTATAAACTTAATGAACTATTCCAGTTTATTGGACTTCTTAAATTTCATACTACGCATAAAGATTTCCTGATTCAATAGTAGCTTGGCACAATCCATTCCCCATAACAACATTCCCATTTCTTCAATTCTTAATCGTTTTCACCAAAATTTCAATCAAATCAACCATTGGTATCCCCCGTTCCACAGTTTCAATCAGTTCAATAAACTCAAACAATTTCAATCAGTTCATGTCCTACGATCCATACCGGTGCCACAATTTAGGGACAAGCTAACAGCATCTCCCAATTTAGAGGAGCAAAGCTTCAAGTTCTCCAGCAATAAAAAAAAAAATCAACCAACTCGACCAATCATTGATAAATACAATAGCAATGCCAATTCGAAACAATCACGATATAACGAAAAACAATATCCAAACCCTAAAAAACGCAATCACAGATCAATGAAATCATACTCACTCACCTGATCCACCAATCTCCGTCGGTGAAGACGACAAAGCGCCGCCATCATCTCCATTCCTCGAGCACCTACAACACATCAACCGATCATCAGAATCTCCGCCTTCTATCTCTCCCTTAACCTCCGCCGCCGCCGCTCTCCGCTTCGACCGCCGGAACGAAGCCAGCCACCGCGCAACAATCCGCCGCGGCGACAAACAAGAAACAGTCACCGACTCCTCCAACAGGCACTCTCCGGCACCGGGCATTCCAAAATCGCCGTCGCCGTCGCCGTCCCGGAGAATATCAACCACACGCAACAAACGGTCAGTGGAGTTGCAGGAATCTGAAACTTCTCGAGATTTAAAGAGCGAATTCATTGAGTAAAGGTGCAGAAGAAAGGATATTAACTTCGATCTTGGAAATGCAGAGAGAATATTAATGGCGTGTTGGATTGGTTCTGCAATTCACGAGATTTTTCCTCGCTTGATTAAAAGCTTCAATTACTTCATCTTCTCTTCGATAATGGAGAAATTGGGGCTCAATAATTTCTACGAATTTATGATTTTCAATGACTGATGATGAAATTGGATTTGACTTCATAATTTCTGTCTTCTCCAGTTATTATTATTATGTTTTAAATTTCCCTCCAATTCGTGTTTCCTTAAAAATCTTAAAAAAAAAAAAAAAAATACTGTTTCTGTAAAAATCAATATTCTATTTTTGTGTTTTTATTTAATTAATTATTATGTCGTTTTATACATTTCATCTCTTTGGTTTTCCAATTTTGCCTTTTAAAAGTTGTCCATAACTTCTTTTCCTTATATATAATTTAAATTTTTTTTGGTTGATACAACAAAAGAAAAATAGAGTGATTTAAATGTGTTGTTTGTATAAGTGGTTACATGAAAATCATGTTTGAATAAAGTTGTATTGAAGAAGTTTTGTAGAAAAACTATGTTTAGATAATGTTGTTTAAATAAGTGATGTCCATAATTTTATTTCATTATATATAATTTAAATTTTCAGTGTTTATACATCATGTTACTCGAGAGCCAATTTGAATGAAGAAGATGAGTATGGAAAAAGAAAAATGAAGTGGGTTTTTTTTTTGAAATAAAAAATAAATCAATGTGATTTGAATGTGTTGTTTAAATAAATGGTAGCATAAAACTATATTTGAATAAAACTATTTGAAGCAATGTTTGTAGAAAAATAGAGTTTACATGATATTGTTTTTTTTGTTTGTTTTTTTTAAGATAATGTTGTTTGAATAAGTGATGTTCATCATTTTCATTTTATAATTTAAATTATCTTTTGTTCATACATCATGTTATTTGAGGGCATGTTTAGATGACGACGAGTGGAAAAAGAAAAATGAAGTAGTTTGGATGTGTTGTTTAAATAAATGGTTGCATAAAACCATGCTTGAATAAAGTTATTTGAAGAAGAAGTGTCATAGAAAAATCATGTTTAGATAATATTGTTTGAAAATTATATTTGAATAAGGTTGTTTGCGAGTGAGAGGTTGTATGAAAATTATGTTTAGAGATGGGATGTTTATGACAGATGTATGAATTGGGAAGATTATGTTTAGAGATGGAATGTTTATGACAGATGTATGAATTTGGAAGAATGAGAATGATGTTAATTATTGGTATTTGGGTAGCCAATAATCATTTTCCTCATATCATATTTTTCCTACATATTGGACAAGATACTTTTTTTTTTTTTTAAGGATATTGGACAAGATACTTCCCGGTCATTTGGTAAGTTTTTCTCTATTTATATTAGGTTGATAATCATTATACTCTTATCTTATTTGTGGGTAGTTGAATAATATATAGAGTTTATGGTCTCCTCTCCTATTTAAAATTTTTTTTAAAATAATTTTTTTTAGTTAAACAATATTTGAAAGTAGAAAATTTAGGATATTTAATATTTTTATTATTAGATGGTATATCATGTCATTCAAGTTTTGCAACTTTTGACAATACATCAGTTTATTATTATTCTTAAGGGCAAAATAGAAAATTAATAATCTAGGTCTCAAAAAAAAAAAAAAAAAAAAAAAAAATCTAACAATTTTTTGAACAAAAATCAACATTGATTCAAGAAAATAGGAAAAAGAATCAACAAAACATTAAATAGGTGTCGTTCTACTATGAATAAAATTGCAATTAGATTATAAAAAAAATCAAATTGCAATTAGTATATGAAACCTAAAAAAAAGGTAAATGAAACGTTTCAAAATAAATAAATAAAGGTTCAGTGAATGAAATTATTATTATTATTATTTTTATGACATTAATGAAATTGTTTAATTAGATAGTAAAATGAGTTTTTTTTCTTTCAATATATTTGTAATTTGTTAACTTATTTGCGAATTTTCAAAACATAACTTATCTGTAAATTTTGTTACACATTTGGATGTACTTATAAACAATTTGAAAATAACAAAAGTGAGCATAGGCTCAATTGATATCTCGATAATCGAATGGGTCGATGACGCGATTGGTTATCTGGTTTGGTGTTAATTCATTTCCACTATCACGCGTTCAATCCCTGGAATCGGTATTTGTAATCCCCCTTCCGACATCTCGATGAATTCATTTTCACTATCACGCGTTAATTCATTTCGACATCTCGATGAATTAAAAAAAAATAAAAAAATTGACATCTTGATCGAAGACTATCAATAAAACATTTATTGAAGCTTAGATGTTTTGGACATTTTACATGAACCACTCCATTTTTTTTACTACATGCATAATTATAATTATTATTTTTTTGTTGTACATGTAAAATCACATTTTTAACATTTTCTTAAAAAAATAAAATAAAATAAAATCACATTTTTAACATAATTTTGGGAACGCCCATAAATAAGGTCATATGAAATTTGATTGATTTAGGTACTTTAGGCCAATTAAAATATAACTAATTTTTTTTCTCCCTTCAGATTCAAATAAGTGAGTAGGACCATAAATTTTACATAAATGATATTACTAATAAGATGAAAGTAATATCAATTTTTAAAATTTTCTTTTTGATACAATGGAAGAATGAAGATTTGAACATGTAACCTCATGATTACTATTTTGTACAAGATATAATTAGAACTCTATTATTATTGAATATCAAATTTTAGAATCGAAGGAGTGATAATAAAGTTAAATTAGATTATAATTAGTCAACCACATCAACAAAGCACACATCCTTATAATATTAAAATATAACTAGTAAGGAGTACTTAGGTCCAAACCCCCAAGTAATACATATAATCATTTTTTTGACTGGGTTCAAGATAATAACCATAAAATTTGTGTAAAACAATCCATCAAAAATTGAAATTTGTGTTAAAAAATATCTTTAAATTTTGAAAAGTTCTTAACAGAAGAAAACTAGTATAAAATAGATTAAAATACTATTTTTTGGTCCTTGACTTTAAAATTTATTCCATTTTAGTCTCTCAACTTACAAATGTTGAGATTTAGTTCCTCGTTAGGTTTGATGGAGTTTATGTAGTTATGTATGCCATTTTTATTTATTGCAGATTCACCCTGCAAGGCGGTATATTTTCCTTCCATTTACTTTTCTCTTTGTCAACTTGTAAGAACAGGGGATCATTGGAAAAGAATAATAAATGGGGTGAAATTGAAGATGAAAATAATTGACGCACTTAACTTTTTTTTTACTCTAAGACTATTTTTAAACGTTTTATAAAGTTTAAAGATTAAAATTAAATTTTAAAAGTCGAGAGACCAAATTTGAATATTATGTCTAAAGACCAAAATAGTATTTTAACCTATAAAATATTATAGTTTCTAAACCAGAAGTCTTAGAAATAAAACTTTGTAGGTCGCGAACAAGAAACCCAGAAATAAAGGTCTGCAACTATTAAAAGTTTTTTTCAAAAAAAATATGCAGAGAAAAAAACGGTTTTGGTAAAACCTTATTTTTTATTTTGAAAAAAATCTGATTTATTATTAAGAAATAAGTATAAAAATGTATTTATTCTATAAAAAAAAAGGTATAAAAATGTTTCTAAGAATTGTTAATTTAAAAAATATGCAGGCGTAAAATGATATATATATTTTTTGAAACCAAACTACATTCATTAACCACAAACCACAATACAACCTAAAATTCCAAAGGGACCATAAACTAGCCCATCCCAACATGTAGGAGTATGGCTACCTCGAGAACAAGAACCTGAAACAATGGCAACCCAGTACATAAAACAAGCCATGCAAGCAACTATCTTAACCTTTAGAGAATATCGAGACTCATTTCGAAAAGACATACAAACCATCAAATTCCTCAACATGAGAATTTTTTTTACGGACTTTAGAGGGTAATCTGAAACAGCTCCATCAAAGTACTCAGACCCACCCTTGTCCACCAATTTAAATCCTAGGCGTAGCAACAACCAAAATCCAAAGTTGCTTTTCCTAAAACTCTCTAGAAGCCTACCCAACAAACAAGACAGAAACAAATTAAAACAAATGAAAAAAACAATTACTACCACATTCTGAACATCCCACAAAAAAACAAAAACAGAGGTGCCCTCCTTGTTCTCGAGCCAGCCGCTCGCTTGCTGGTAGAATATGACATATGTCAGATGGCAGGTCGTCTTGGGCCCCTCAAAATAGCTGTTCACTTGCTTCCCCTCACAACTTACCACACTTTTCTGACTAGATCTGCTATTCACCGAAACTGCTTCGCCAGCAATTTCTCGAACAACCATGGATAACGATTGAAACTTTGAAACACAGCTCAAGTCCGTCCTTTTCTTTTGCAACCTGCTTCGTTCGCTTCCTCTCTTCCATGCCACGTTTTGGTTCTTCATCTTCTGTTGCGTCTTCTTCAACGACTCTTCCCCTCCCAACAACATCTTCTCCTCCTTCCCACGGTCGAATGGAAACGATTCCCTCTCCCACACAACCCCTCTTAGCAGAATTGAGGTCTCCCTCTTAACCTTCGACCAACGAACAATCATACCTCGGATCTTCTTCAAAAACTCGCCTCAAACACCCACTTTGAAAGAGAGCTCCAAAAAGGGAAGAGACTTCCCTATAAGGAGGAACCTTCTGATCTGCTTCACAATCCTCGACCGGTCATCTACAAACTTCACGAACAGCTCGAATAGAGCTCCGTCTCCGCTTGCCTTCGAGCCCAAGAACGGCCATCCTCCACTCTCCGAAGAAAGCACGTTTTGGCCCCAAGAACGCACCCGTGGGTGCCCATAAACACTCTCCGATAATTCTCCGAAGACAACGTCTTTGAATCCGACGAAATACCTCTCTCTCATCGAGAGCTCGAGAGAGAATTTCATTTTTTGTATTCTAATAGGTGTAAAATTATGTGTGTGTATATATATATATATATATATATATATATATACATATATAGATATATAGACCCCTTAAATTCTTTGTTATAGAACAATCCTAACTCCTGCCCAACTCCCTACCCATGTGATTTCAAGAATATTCTTGACTTCTGGTAACCAAACATCTCCCCTTCTCTCTCTCTAACTATTTTTGTTTGTTTTATTTTTAAACAACTTAGTATCATCACTATATAGTACATTTATTTTCATATTTTATTAAAAGAAAATTGATTTTCATGAAAAAAAATGTTTTATTATTCATTACATGCCTTACAAAAATGTTGGCCAAACTAAACAAATAATGCTTGAACATGATATAAAAATGGGTACATGAATAGATTAAAAGAAAGTTGGTGATGGAGTACAATTTTGAACATATAAACTAAAACTACAAAATTTTATTTTATTTTATGATGTGAATTTTTTAACTTTGGGCATGTATTTGAAATAATGAGTTATGTTGATACCAAATTTAGTTTCAACTTTAAATTTATAATTTCGAGAAATCAAATCAAATGCAAGACAAAAGAAAGGCAAGAGATCAATGTCGACACACCACACTCTAACATTCAATTCATATGAGGTTATAAATAAAGTTTAAATCGAGAGGTTACATTATAAAAAGAAAAGAACCGAAATCATTCAACATTTCACATTTCTTTCCTTTCTCTTCGAGTATTTATATATTCTCTTTAAGTATAACAATTGTATAAATATATGATTGAATGTGTAACGTTTATACTTAATGTCATCATCTAAATCGTCTATTATTTCCTTTATGGTAGTTACAAATCTTGAAAATCTATGACAATTGATTTCTTGAGGTGTGATTCTCCCATTAAATGTGGATCTCCTTCCTTCTATATCACTTTTTTGTTAGAGATCTTCATTGTGGAGAAACATATGAACACCGTTTGAGATATTCTCTTTTTGGATCAATCTCGTGAGAGTGATTGATGCCGTCACTCAACTCACACGGGCCGAACGCTGATTTTTTTAGAGGGATCGACGACACCGCTTGACCTGTTTTGGGTTGGGCACTGATCCCTTAATGAGATCGACGATGCTACCTAACCTATTTGGACCGGACGCTTATCGTTTATTGGATTTGGCGGAGCAATCTAACCTATTTCATTATAGAGCGAGTATAGGTTAGATTTATCCTTCGAATATTGAGTTTAAGTCTTATTTATTCTCCTTGACCTTTTATCTTTTCTTACATAAGAGTTGGATCTACTTTTGGGTTGCAACCTAGGTAGTTAAAACCAAAATTTTTTTTTTTTGCCAAAAGTATTTTTCTTGTTCAAAAGTCTCATGCTTCTTATTCTAACTCCCACACTTTCCTTGCTTCATTTTATCTCAAAGATAATTTTTGCAAGACCGATTCTTTTCTCATCTTGTTTTGTTTTGC
>JBBMKA010000022.1:1139907-1171851 GCA_037833695.1 Sechiopsis laciniata | reverse complement strand
TTGTTTTGCAGGGTAGAAATTATCTTAATCGAAATTGACAAATATCTAAACTAAGGTTAATAAGATAATATTTTGGATAAAAATATTGTTTTTATTAATGTACTTTTTTTAGGAAGTTTTCATTAATATATTTAAACAAAAATGTAACTAGTAAATATAATAATTTTGAAGCTAGTTTTAATCGAAATTACTTTAATAATAATAATGATAATATATAATAAGAAACTTATAAGGATACATTTTAAACTTTAATGAAATTATTTTTTTAAGACAAACTAACTACAAATTTACAATGACAAATTATCAACAAGAGCAGTAGTTCAACGAGTGCACTCAATGACTAAAAGGTCACAAGTTCGAATCCTCTCTCTCTCAATTGTTGTAACTAAAAAAAAAATGTCTAAAATTGAATATTTGAATTAAAGTGAGCTTCGTTTTTTTTAGCCGAACATGCTTGAAAGATTCGAACATGTGACATCTTTATCATAAATGTTAATAATAGTAATAACTCAAACAACAAGATGTGTGTAAACGACGTCCATGTTAATCATTGGCTAGTTAAAAAGTTAGTGAGTGAACAAAAAAAAAAATGGTAGTGAGTTGAAAATTTTGAAGTGTAACAATAATGTTTGAAGAATAAGAAAATTTGGTTTGCGGCACTAGTGTACACCCAACGACCTAGAGGTCATGAATTTGAATCCCTTCAACCTCAATTGTTATAATCTAAAAAAAAAAAGAAAGAGAATTTGAACTTTCGGCCTATAAGTTGAAAATATATATTAATTGCCACAAAATTTAGTTCACTTGTAATTGTTTGGCCAAAGGTAAAGAAAGATATATAAAATGAATGTTTGATAATTTATAGGCAAAATTAATAATAACACACATGAGACCAAATAGACACCATTATGAAACTTTGAAAGTCTATTTGAAACTATTTTAAGATTTTGCCAACAAGAGTACTTGTTCAGCAATATTAGTATACATTCAACGATCAATAGATCAAGGGTTCAAATCTTCCATCTCAAATTATTGTAATCTAAAAAAAAAAAACAAGTAAATTAAAAATGGATATTTGAAAGTAGGAATGATAAAAAAAAACAATGAAATACTAAACTATACCTTTCTTTTTTTGAATGTTTGTTTAAACATTACAACTTTCATTAAACTAGAAACAGTGAAAATGAGAACTTTTCCCTTATACCAACAAGAACATAATTCTAATGATATTTTGTCTAACTTAGTCCCGTTTGATAATCATTTTATTTTTTATTTTTTATTTTTGAAATTTAAGCCTACCACAACTACATAACCATATATTTTTCTTACTTGGATATCTAAACCTTTACCTATATTTGTAGAAATCAAACAAAAATTTGGAAAAAAAGTAGCTTCTAAAAAATTGTTTTTTGTTTTGAAATTTGATTAGTATTTACCTACTTTCTTAAAGAAATGTTAAAATGTGAATGTCAAAGCACAATCCATCTCACTGAAGTGAGCTCTTTGTGCACCAACAGTTCACAAAGCAAGCAATCAACTAAAGCCTAACAAACTCTCAGCAGAAATTACTTAAGCATCAAACAACATCGACAATTTCTAACCTAGCATATGAATCTACCAAAATAGAGAAGGAGAGGTTGTATTGTTGTTATTATTATTATTTATTTGAAAACGTCACTATTTATTTAAATACAACACATATTTGAATGTGCACAAGGAACGTAAGTGTCAAAAACAAAACAAATGTAGGTCTCATCTAACTTGTATTATCTTGTTCTAATAATTCACACAAAGAACAAAAAAAAAAAGGTTATATTTTTAAATAAAAAAAACATGATCATCATCAATAATTAATATTGATAAATTTAACACAAATCTTTCTATAATCACAAGAGAAAAAAAAAAAAAAAAACAGACAGCGCCAAAAAGAAGATAGATACAGACAAAACTGAGATCTTCCATTCCATTAACAACTGCCATATCCAATTCTTCTTTGTTTACAGTATTTTTCCTTAACGAATTTTTGTCTGAACATTCCTTCAATTTCTCTCTCGAAACCCTAAACTCCATTTTTCATTTGTTCTTCTTTTCAATTTCTTTCTGGTTCTTTCTTGAGCTTGAATCGATTCAAATCTAACTCAAATCTTCTGTTTCTTTTCACCATTACACATATCAACTGTGAACGTGACTGCACCAATCAAAAATCCATTTCAATCATGGCCTTTTCTGTAATCGTTCGTTTATGACACAATTTGGCGATCCGAGAGGCTGAAAATTAGCTGCAATGTGTCTTCGTAATGCGGATTCTAATTGTGGATTTGATTTTTAGGTTCTTCGTTTTGTGCTTATTTGGATCTCGACCCGAATATCTCAATGGCTTTATTTCGCATGTTTTTTTATCGGAAGCCGCCGGATGGGCTTTTGGAGATATCCGAAAGGGTTTATGGTATGTCCTACACTTCGGTTAACTGCTGATTGAAGTTTAAATTGGAGTGTGGATTTTACTATAATCACATTCTTTATTGTTCATTTCACAATAGATGTTGTATTTGGGGCCTTTATAATCATTGAGCTGAAAGCCAAGTGACATTTTGGTGTTTTACGTGAGATTTTGTTACTAAAAGTCACTATAGATGTTGTATTTGTGGGCCTTTATAATGATTGAGCTGTCCTTGTTTGAAACTAGTTCTTTTAAGTTAATAAGTTCCAATTAGTTATGTGTTCAATCTATGGCGGCCACCTACCTATGAATTAATTTCCTATGGGTTTACTTGACAACTAAATGTTGTAGGGTCAGAGAGTTTGTCCCATGACAGTAGTGGAGTTGCACGTAAGGTAAGTTAGTCTGGACAATCACGGATATCACGTTATAAGATGCAATCTCCTTCGCTATAATTTCTCTGAGCTGGCTGTTGTGGATTCTATTGTTCCCTTTGGGAATTAGTCCACAAATTATCCTTCTCCTTTCTTTTAAGTTTCATTTATTCTCATGTATTGACTTTTAAAAAAAAATTGTAGCTGCATTCTTTTTGCTTGGATTGTGTGTGTTCCACTTTTTTTCCTCTTAAAGATACTGCAAATTCAGGCCTTAACTCTCCAAAACATTCTGGTGTTAGGAAGTTAAGGGCATTTTGTGCATTGAGCTGTGGTATGATAGGTTTGGGCCTTAGAAGTATTATGAATATATTAGGGGCATTTGTGCATTTAGTTAGAGGGTTAGTTACATAGTATGGTTATAAATAGAGAGGGATAGTTAATAGTGGGAAATTGTATGAATTGTTAGAGTTAGGGAGGGTTCAAGTATCTCGAATCACTTGGCTTATCATGTATGTCTATTATGGTTTTTTTAATCAATAGATCTGAGTTCTATCATGGTATTGAATGAATATGTCACAATTTTAATTATTTTCCTCTCAAACTTGTGGAGGCATGTGTAGTCTTGCTTGATTATAGATGATTGGGACGTAGGTTAAAACCAGTGAATGTATGTGCAGTTTTCGACTGCTGCTTTACAAAGGAGGTTTTGGAAGAAGATGAATTCAAAGTCTATATTGGAGCCACCGTGAGACAACTTCGTGAGAGTCTCACTGACGCTTCATTCATGGTGTTCAATTTTCGAGAGGGGGAGAACCAAAGCCTTCTTACTAACATATTAACTGAGTATGATATGACTGTTATGGACTATCCTCGACAATATGAAGGCTGTCCTCTACTCACCATGGAGATGATCCACCACTTTTTAAGATCCAGTGAAAGCTGGCTCTCACTTGGGCAGCAAAATGTACTTCTGATGCACTGTGAACGAGGAGGATGGCCAGTCTTGGCTTTCATGTTGGCAGCTCTTTTGATTTACAGGAAGCTGTATGCTGGGGAGCAGAAAACTTTGGACATGATTTACAAGCAAGCACCTCGGGAGCTTTTGCAGTTGATGTCACCTCTTAATCCATTGCCTTCACAATTGAGGTATCTTCAATATGTATCAAGAAGAACTGTGGTATCACAATGGCCTCCCCTTGATAGGGCTCTTACTCTAGACTGCATAATTATTAGATATATTCCTAATATGGATGGGGAAGGCGGTTGCCGCCCAATATTTAGGATATATGGCCAGGATCCCTTTATGGTTGCTGATCGAACTTCCAAAGTATTGTTCTCAACCCCTAAAAAGAGTAAACTTGTTCGTCCGTATAAGCAGGTGACTACTTTTTTTTCCCTTCTAAATAAAGGATTGAGAGTATATTGCTCACTTATTGTTATTTCTTGTCTATATTTGTTGATTTTTTTTTTGTCTATATTTATCATGATCTTTCTGTCTATATTTATTTAAATTTTTGTGGGAATTGCTTTCTCCTTTTTATTTTGTCTTTTCTAGACTTGCTAATTTCTGCTGACAGTATTTTTTTCTTTAAATGTTTTTCTGTAGTCCTTATTTATGTGTTCATCCATATAGACCTGGATAGTTTAAAATTTTGAACAAGGAGATTATGTTTTTTTTTCCTTGTTCTCTTTCTCTCTCTCTCTCATGTCTGATAGTTTTATTGTGGCTGGTATCATATAACTAGTCTTTCATTGAAGTAAGTGCCTACTATAACCCTTTTATGGAAAGAAAATTATGTACAAATTTGTTTTAAACTTCGCAAGGGAACTTTCTTGGTTTTGTCTGTGGTGTGAAGTCTACAAGATTATGAATGTGCACTGTTGCCCGTTTGTTCTTGATGGTATGTTTTTGTAACTCTTCCATATTTTGTTACAGGCAGAATGTGAACTAGTTAAAATTGATATCAATTGCCATATTCAAGGTGATGTTGTTCTTGAATGTATAAGTTTGGACAATGATCTGGAAAGGGAGGAGATGATGTTTCGAGTTATGTTTAATACAGCTTTTATAAGGTCAAATATTTTGATGCTTAACCGTGATGACATTGATATCTTATGGCATGCAAAGGATCAATTTCCAAAGGACTTCAGAGCAGAGGTATGTTCAATTACTATTTTTGTTTTGTCCCCCTCCGCCCTTTCTTCGTTAGATATGTTTTTTGGTTTTCCTGCTTTCTTCTATTATTATTACTTATTTCTTGTGTTCATATTCTCAAAACTAAAGAATTGGTGTTTGAATGAAGGTTATTTTCTCAGAGATGGATGCTTCTGCATCAGTTATTTCAATTGAATTGCCAAACATTGAGGAGAAAGATGGTCTTCCCATTGAAGCATTTGCTAGAGTTCAAGAGATCTTTAGCAATGTGGACTGGCTAAGCCCGAAGGCAGATGCAGCTCTTAATATGCTTCATAAAATCACCGCTTCAAATTTTCTTCAAGAGAAACTGGTTAGTTCCAGCTCTTTAGACAGAAACCAGTGGCTTGACTTATCTTTTGAAAAACTATTTTCAGAATTCGAGACATCTGAAGACAATATTAGAAGTCCTCGATTGATGACACAAACAAATCAATCTCAGCCTTCTTCTGAACTATCTTGCGCTGCAAGTTCTGTGAGATCAAAGATTGAACCCCCAGAATCGCAGGTTGATCTCCAACTACCACCTCAATCTTCCTTGTCAACACCAGTCTCCTTCCGTAGTTCTGGAAAAGGTTCACCTCGCCCTATGTTAAGATATCACAGTGCACCTTCAGCTCTTGGCATCACAGCTTTATTACATGATGATTCCGAATTTAATAGTAAAGAAGTCATACATCCAGCGACAATATCTTCACCATCATATGCTCACTTGACTACGAGTGCTCTAGATTCACCTAAAGATATTCAACCTAGTAAGCTTTCTATTTTGCCTCTCCCACTGCCATTAGAGCCAAGTTCTACATTAGAAAATTCTTCTACCACTATGTCAACTTTAACCATTCCTAATCCATTGTCACTCCACCAACTTTCTTTGAAACCTACCGAATCTTCAATTTCTCAACTGTCTCAAACCACGTCATTGGGGGGAAGTCAATTATCATCATCTTCGTTGCAACCAACGCCTACCTTTTTTCCTGGGGAGTCCACACTCTCTTTCGGTGAGAGCTTACCTTCAATATCCTCTTCTTCTCCTTTATTGAGATCATCTCCATCTTCCCATACTAAGGAATCATTTTTTACTCCCACTCCTCCCCATCCTCCTCCTCCTCTTGTCTCTCATCTTGATTCTCCTTCGTTAATAGTTATATCTCCATCTTCTAGTAGAACAAAGGATTCAATTTGCCCATCTCCACCACACCATTCTTCTACAACCTTACTATTATCTTCTATGAAGACATCAACTCCAATTGTTCCACAACCTTCTTCATCTTATAATTGTCTAGTTTCTTCTCAGTCACCTAAACAGAATTCGATGACTGTCCCTCCCCCTTCCCCTCCACTTCCTCTCCCTCCATGTTCTAGCCCTAACATGGGCACTAGTGCTGTCTCTCCAACATTAGTGCTCCCACCCCCACCTCCACCTCCTTCACAGAAGGACTCTATAATCACACTCATGCATGATCCCCCACTTCCACCTCCACCTACAGCCCCACCCTTGCCCCCATCTTGTTTGACTCCAACATCTACTTGTGGATCTAGTATCACGTCTCTAGGGTTGCCGCCACCGCCACCTCCTCCTTCTAGTCTTACACCACAAGATTCTACCGTGGTAGTTAGGAACTTGACGGTTGTACTTGGCCCTCTGCCTCCCCCACCTCCACCCTTGCTTAATTCTTCCCTAGGTCCTAGCATTGTATCTTTAGAGCCACCACCACCTCCCTCTCCTCCTAATCTTGCACCAAATGTTTCTGCAACAAGGCATGTCTCTTGCCCCCCTCCTCCTCCACCACCTTTTGCAAATTCTAGTCCAGGTGTTGTAACGTCAGCTCCACCTCCTCCTCCTCCAGGTCTCAATGGTAATAAACTTTCAAATGTCAATGGTACTTCTACACAGTCTCACATTGGCATTAATAACAACAACGTGCCTTTTATTCCTGGACCACCTTCCAGTGCTTTATTAAATGCTAAGGGACGAGGCCTTGGACGTTTGATCTCCAAAAACCTGTCTCAAACTAAAAAGTCCAATTTGAAGCCTTATCACTGGTTAAAACTAACAAGAGCCATGCAAGGAAGCTTATGGGCAGAAACTCAAAAGACTGATGATGCTTCCAAGTGCGTGTCATATTCTAGCTTTCTCTTACTCTCTTATATGCTAAAAGTTTACTTTGTTAATTTAGTCATTCTATTTGTATTAATTTAGTTAATCAATTTGTAATAGAGCTCCGGAGTTTGACATGTCCGAACTTGAAAGTCTTTTCTCTGCAGCTGCACCAAATTCAAACGCTAGTGGTGGAAATTCAAATCATGTAGCCTCAGGGCCGAAGTCAGATAAAGTTCATTTGGTAATTTCTGACTGAAGATCCAAGCCAGTTTTGACATAATTTTAGCCATTTAAGAAGCTCTATCCTACTGATTGGGTTTTGTAAGTGCAAAAATAGTTTTTCTTAGTTTTGGAACCATCGTATAATTAGGTATCGACCAGTGCAAAAGATTAGAAGCCTCTTAATTGTAGCAAAAGATTTGTTGTTTGCTGAACTTTGTAGCTTGACTCTTAAGTTTCTACTAATATAATTATATTGAATATCTCATTCGGGGCAGTTTTAAGTTGTTAGTTTATTTGTTGCAATATGGAACAATTGAACTAATAATTTATTAAACTTGGAACTACTTCTAAGATCCCAAAGTTTTGTATTAAGTTGTTTCTTATCCTACATTTCGTATGTGTTAAAATATAAAAATTGAGGTCCCCAAGGGGTGGCACAATGGTTAAAAATTTGGACTTTGAAGGTGTGCTCCCCTCAAGGTTCTAGGTTCGAGACTCACCTTGTGACATTTATTTGTAGACACTTCCTGTGTCTTCATTCCTTCGATGTGACCCGGTGCCTGGCCTAGGGACGGGCGCGGTTACCCGGATATAGTGGAGCAAAGCTCCAATTTCTTGGTTTCAAAAAAAAAAAAAAAAAAAGTGGCTAACACTCTTTGACCTTGATACATTGTTATATATTTTAATCAAAGGCAACTTATGTTTCATGCTTCTACATGTTCTGGCAGATTGAACTTCGACGGTCCTATAACTGCGAAATTATGCTTTCTAAAGTTAAGATTCCTTTGCCTGATATGATGGTAAGTTTTTAAGTTGCTTCCTTCCTGAAGTTTAAGGGAGGGGTTTCAACAAGATTACGATGTGGAAATCATAGCACATCACAGTTTCTGATGATTTGTTTTGGTATTATCATTGTCAGTCTTCAGTCCTTGCATTGGATGATTCGACATTAGATGTGGATCAGGTTGAGAACCTAATCAAATTTAGTCCAACAAAAGAAGAAATGGAACAACTTAAGGTACTTATTTCCTTCGTTGCCGCTTACATTCAGCGGTTTATTGAGCTCTCGAGAATGTGGGTTTTCCTGATAGGCTATTTGTGGCAGCATCTTCATCACATTTTCTGTCTTCATCCAGGGGTTTTTGAGGCAAGGAGAATGAGAATGATTATGGGGAGGATGAGAATAAGGAGGAGAATATGAGGGAGAATAATTATTAGAGAGAGTGATTATATGTGTTTGAGGAGTGATTATGGAGAGAACGATTATCTGTGTTTGGGATGTGTGTAGAGAACGATTATGGGGAAAAATATGAGTATAGAGAGAATGAAAAGTAGTTATAGGAAGAATAAAAAGTGATTATGGGGAGAATGATAAGTGGTTATGGAGAGAATGATTATCAGTGACTCAAATGTGGGCAAGAGAGTTATTCTCCCCTACAATCATTCTCATTCTCCTCGTTCCAAACATACCTCGGGGACTTTTCACTTGGAATTATCTGTTGTCTCCTTTGTTTTTTTCCTTGTATCAGCCTCTCCACCTCGCTCTCATCCATCTATCATGTACTTGTCGATAGGTTTTTATAACATTTTTCTCATATCATTGAAATTGTTCACGTTTCCTATAAAAAACATTAAGTGGTTTGAATCATTTTGTATTTCCTTTCGTTTGCACTAATTCTTTGTGGTCTGCTTTGATCTCTACCATGATTTTGTTGAAAAACTTGCCCCTTTTCTGACATTAAATTTTTTGCTTTTACATTCAGGGGTACACTGGGGACAAGGAAAACTTGGGAAAATGCGAACAAGTGCGTTAATACGTTACTTTCTCTCTGTCTTTAACTTTTTTACACCCAACTTATCATTCACTTCAACCAGCCCTCATTCTCTAGCATCTGAGTCTCTTCTTTTATATATTTTGATTTTCATGTTATTTATTGAGAATTTGTTTCCTACAAAAAAAAAAAAAAAAAAAAAAAAAAAAAACTCACCTGCTTCTGTTTTTTCCCCCAATAGTTCTTCGCAGAATTGATGAAAGTCCCACGAGTGGAGTCTAAGCTAAGGGTTTTTTCTTTCAAGATCCAGTTCCGTTTGCAGGTGAGGGAATTTTTTTAATTAATTCCGTTCCTTTTTCTTTTTCCTTTTTATATTATTTGTCACCAATTTCACTATTTTCACATTGCAGGTCTGTGAGCTTAGAAATAATCTGAATATTATCAATTCGGCATCTGAAGAGGCAAGTGATATTCTTTTAAATTTCCTTAATTTAGTTAGGTTTTTCGTTTGGACATTTTCACATTTAAAACCCTTTCTCTATGTGCTAGTCAGATCAGAAATTCGATAAAGTTGAAAAGGGTAATGCAAACTATCCTTTCGTTGGGTAATGCTTTGAACCACGGAACGGCTAGAGGTGAGAGAATTCTTTCCCTTGCAAATAGCATCACAATTTTTGTTATCTACACCTGCAAATAGGTATGGACTTGAAAATTTTTTCTTTCACAATCGCAGTTAATCTCTGAGCTAATACATACCTCACTTCAAAAGTGAAGATTAAAATTAATTGCAAGTAGTTATTATAGTCATAGACTCAAATCAAACGTTTATTTAGCTCTTTTAAATGTCATACATCTTTAAGAATTGAAGAATTAAGAAAGCACCATTTGTGATGAAAATGAAGAACACATATCTATTTATTTGTATTTTTGAGTTCAAATGAAGGCATGTAAGTGTTAACCGTCATGGTCATGGTCATGATGACCTAGTGGTCAATAAGGGTCATAAGTAACTGAAAGATGATACATTCAATTCATGAGTTTTCTTGATATCTAAATGTTGTAAGGTCAGCCGGTATGTCTCGAGAGAATAGTCGAGGTGCGCGTAAATTGGCCCGGACATTCACGAATAAAAAAAAAAAAAAGAATACATGTTAGTGTTCTAAGCCAAAAAGAAGTTTACATTCATGCATAATACACTAGACACGGTAAATTAAAATAATAAAAACTAGAATTATAATTTTAAGTTGTCAAAATTATATTTATGCTGTAACATGTTTTAGTTTCTGCTTTATTATAACAACTTTTGAATGGTATCACCAAAACTTCAAATGTTGTGCTCTTACGAGTTCTTGGTATTGTTGATGTAGGTTCTGCTATTGGCTTTCGGCTTGATAGTCTCCTCAAGCTCACTGATACGCGAGCCAGAAACAGTAAGATGACTCTCATGCATTATCTATGTAAGGTAGACTTCTCCTATTCTGTTCTGTTCAATTCATTATTCATTATTCATTTTTCTTGTCAAACAATTGTACGGGCTTGTACTTGTATTGTATTTCAGCAAAAATCTTATTCTCTTCTAGAGCAGCACACTTCTGTACCACCTGCATTTAAGGGTGTTTTAGACAAGGAGAATGAGAATGATTAAGGGGAGTGTGTGTTTGTGAGACAAGAAGAATGAGAATGATCGAGGGAGAATATGAAAGAATGATTATCTGTATTTTTTTTTTGAATCAAGAAACAAAATATTATATTAAGAGAATGAAAAGAAGCAAAAGCTTCAGATACAAGCCTGAAGAAGAGGGAGATATTAGGGGTTAAAAGAAACAAAAACTCAAAACGAGGCAAGAGAAAAAAGAAACAAGTAGAACAAAAAGCCAATCAAACAAAAAGCCTAGGAAGCCCAAGTAAGCTGAACAATGAGAACTAAAATAAAACATCCAAATAACTTCAAGGTGTAATCTTTGAAAACAAGAGCAACAATAAACAACAATATCAAGGAAAACTGATGAAATCGGAGAATAGAGGACAACACTGCAAGGCGCCAAAGGCTGATAAAAAAAAGAAACCAAAATAACTCCAAGTAAAATAATCATCAACAAAGGCTTCAACTGGTTGAGCAAACTGCTGATCCACGACATTCCTTTAATTAAATTCCACAAGTGGCGATCATGTTAGCGAACTTTTCTAGAAATCCAACTGTAGTACACTGCAGACCAGCAGAGGGAGGCAAAGGTGAAGTAATAACAAGTTCTGCTAAATCACAGGGGGAAATGAACTCTTTGTGAGCAAGGGAGAAGGCAACATCCAAAGGTTCAGGCGCCGAGTCAATACTACTAACACTAATGTCATCTTCAAAGTTTGAATCCGGATCAGAGGGAGGATAGGGGTGAAATCAAAAGAGTGAGGAGAAGGAGAAGGATGGTGCTTAAAGGATGGGTTGGATAGAAGGGATAAATAATGGGATTAAATGCAATCAGGATTCGTGACAAAGTTTCTTTCAAGGGAATTGGTGGATTTACATCTTCTAATATAGTGGAGATAGGTTTAACAAGAGAAGATTTAGAAGGGAGGGAAAGAGGGCTAGCTGGAGAGGGAGGAGAAGGAAGAACCAGGTCAATGAAGGGGTCAGGATCAGATGAAATGACAATCGGTGGAATGGGGGAGGTAGGGGGAGACAAATCAATAAGGGGGGAAGAAGGACAACCTCAGGAAGGAGAAGAGGAGGGAAAAGGGTTTTTGGAGAAGGAATAGACTTGCAGGTTTGGGTCAATGCTCTCATCAATCATAACATTATTATGCCTACACAGGTCAATGGGATTGGAGAAGTCTTTCATGAGGAGGTTGGTCTGCAAGGAAAAGGGAGGATCCAATGCCACTACATCACCAAAGGGCAAGAAAACGTTTCCCCTTGTAGAATGTGAAATCATGATAGTAGAGGGAATAAAACCACACAAGTTTATCTTGACTTTATTACGGCCTTGTAAGACGTTAATCAAGTTAAGAGTGTCTGAACTAATTTCTTCCAAGCCTCCAAAGTAGCTCCAATTGCTTCAAAAGAATCTTTGCGCCAAAAATCTAACCTTTGATAAGCTGGGGGTGATTGTGGTTATCAGAGTTCCATTTCTCAATAATCAGGTCAGGTGGTAAATACCATATGCCGCTCACTCTCTAGGAGAACCAATAAAACTAGAGAAACAAAGATGCATCATACTTATAACCACTTTTTATTCTCCCCATAACTTACTTTTTATTTTAATTTTCGAAAAAAAAACTACTTTTTATTCTAGAGCGACAAAGCTGGTTATGAGGAGAATAAAATGTAGTTTTATATCGTAGCATTTAACCAACCCACAAAAAAAGTTATAGATGGTTGTCGGAGTGGACTTACTGAATTGAAGAAATGGGTATCTTCTATTTCTAGTGTGACCTGCCATTTTATAAAAACATGCATCCTACTGAGATATAGTTTTATTTTTTCAGAGGAAGAAATTTTATACGCTGGATTGTTGATCTTTCAACTCATACATCCAAAGACAAAATTGATGAGCCAACAATTAGAAATCGTAGATGCTATAACCCTTCTTTGTTGCATGCCTAGAATGAAAATCAGCCATCAATTCAAAAGTTTTTGGGTTGGAGTAAATTTAATTATATCAAGACACTCCCCATTAGAAATTTGAGAATGTCCAACAAATAAAAATTAATATTAATTGGGGATGAAACAGCTCGATAGAGATTTGAACACAAGACCTCTCGCTCTGATATCATATTCTTAAATTTTAAGCTAGTGAGTTGAGATAAATTTTGTTATGACATTTCTTGTACATCTGTGTTAATTTGTAAGATATTTACCTGATTAAGCGTAGGTGCTTGCTGAAAAACTGCCAGAACTTTTAGATTTTCCGAACGACCTTGTGAGTTTGGAAAGTTCTACAAAGGTACTGTTACCTCATTTCTTTCGTATGCTGTGCGGTTGTGACCAATATCCAGTGTCGTTTTTTCGGTAAAGCTAATCGTGTCGCTATCATGCACAGATACAACTGAAATATTTGGCAGAGGAAATGCAAGCCATAAGCAAAGGGCTTGAGAAGGTTGTTCAGGAATTGGCTAATTCAGAAAACGATGGATCCATTTCTGAAACTTTTTGCCGGGTACTGTATAGCAGTTAATGAAGGATAGTTTTGTTTTTGTGAAGTGTTCTTAACTAGTTTGCTCAACACATGGTAGTTTAGTCAATTGATGTTGAGTTCTGATATTAACAACTGACCGGATTGTCAATTTTTTGCCCACTCATTGATTTCCTCGTCGAAAACGGCCTCTAATGATAATTTTAGTCGCTTCTCTCGTAAAGTTTTGAATTCTTTCGAGTTTCAATTTATATCAGCTGCTGATCTCATTGTTTACATGGATATATTCAGACTTTAAAAGACTTCCTTTCTCATGCTGAGGCCGAAGTGAGATCTCTTGCCTCTCTTTATTCTAATGTGGTATCTATCATGCCCTTTTTCCATAATTTTGATAAAGGCGAAAGCAGCATTAGAAATTCTCTAAACTCTGAATTTTCAGGGTAGAAATGCTGATGCACTGGCTCTTTATTTTGGTGAGGATCCAGCACGTTGCCCTTTTGAGCAAGGTACGTTCTTTCTTTGCGCCCCCTCGAGAAATAGAACTAACTAATCATATAAGGCAAAGAATTGAAATGAATATTATTTCTATAATGCACATATTTGGTACTGAAATTTTGTAGGCATTGGTTTATAATCAGTTGTTTCTACCCTGTTAAATTTCGTGCGGATGTTTGTGCGATCGCACGATGAAAACTGCAAGAAGCTTGATTACGAAAGGAAGAAAGCAGAGAAGGAAGCAGCAGAAGAGGAGAAGTCGAAGGTCAGTACCCCGAAAAAGGGGTCATGATTCTCGATGCAGACTCCAACTTAGCGCATCGACATCGAACAATTCCAAGCATTCTAACAAACATTTCTGCAGCATACCAAGTTATTCTCCATATGCTGTGATCAAAGTAATAACCGACATAACCCATCGTGCATGATCGAATAGCGTCATCGTCAATGTTGCTATTATGGATCGAAGAAAGTTTTAGTGGCGCGGAAGAACAAGTAGCAAGTGTTCGGACGAAAATAAAAAAGCAGCAAGTCTTCTACCAAACTAAAAAAAAAGGAAATTATAGGGGTCTAGAGCTCTTCGGCCATTGTTGCTGTCATGTTTGTGTAACTGAGTAACTGGTAGGGGGTGGTAGATTCTTGGAGCACAGATGGTGAAAATTTAAGTCTTGGTTGGGGAAACACTCAAATGGGACTTGGTTAGATCAGAGTTTTGCTGTAAAATAGGTTCATGTTCTATTTAACTATATAATATAATACATTCTTTCATTCATAAATCTGCAACTTCTTTCTGCTTCTTATTTATTTATTGTTTTTTATTAATAAAATTGTTATGGTGGTAGGCAATGTATATAATTATAGTAATATTATTATGAAGATGATCATTAGGAGCACATTTCCCTCGGAAGCTTCGGTGATCTAACAATTTAAGCTATCATGGCCAAGGCCTAGATAGTAAATGCTAGCACTCATTTTTCTTAATTATAACAACTTTTTAAAAATATTTCATACATAGACAAACATAAATATTTAATTTGATTAAAGATTATTAATTTCAAGTTTTATTGAATAAAGCCTATCAGTTTGACTTATTTTACGTGATTGGAGTGTATCAATTTAAGGTGGTTGAATCGATTTTTGTTATATTTGAGTTTTTCCTAAAATTTTGATCAAATATTTTTCAATTTTTTTTTCCTGCTACCCATGAATAATCTTCAAAAACAAAAAACTTAATTTGATGAGTTTGGTTGAATTATCAACCTATTTAAGTTTGATCGAGTATAAATAAGTAAAATTTTTATAAATTAGATTGGTTCGTGGGTTTGTTTAAAATTAATTTAGGTGGACCCGAATTTATTATTAATTTTAATTTTTTTTTGAGATTTCATTTTTTAAAACTTAATTATATATGAATCAATTTATTTACTTTCATTATTGTTTTTAAACTTTATTCTATCTCCAAAGTTTTATAATATATTTTTTTTAGGTATTTAGAATGTATTTTTTCTTTAAAAAAAATTAAAATTAAAAATTATCACGTTCATTTATTTAAAAATGAAAGTAAATAATGAATATATATTCAAATTAAAAAACAACTCAATGATCCAACCAAAAAATATATAGGTTGGTCCAAAAAAATCTTCTTTTAACTTAACCTTATTTATTATACCCCTAATTATAACATATTTTTTAGGTTAAGTAATTAAATTAATTAATATATTTCATTTTTTATAATTGTAAGTGTTCAAACCACCTCAACTATTCTCGGAAACAATTTTATTTTTTTATTCTCAAAGCAAAAAACTGTTTGACTTTATTACATTCTTTTTAAAAATCGATCTTACCACTTTGGTAGTCAAAATCTTGTCAAAATAATCAGTAGAAAATCAATTTTTAAGTTTAATTACTTGTTTATCTTGAACTTAAAAAAAAAAAAAAAAAACTTGTTTATCTTTATTCTATCATCAATTAGGAAGTGTCTATTTTTGGGGGTTAAAATTTCGAATCTCTTTTATCCATAGGTTTAAATTAGTTTTTCATTAACATTAAGTAGGAATGCCAAGTGTGATTGACAACTAACCTTCTAGTTGTTTCAAGAAGTGTGCATCATGTATAAAACATGTCAACTAGCATTTATTAACATTAGATATTGAAAATAGACTCAATTAAAAGTCTACAAATGCAACTAATTTGTTAAAAAAGTTCAAAAATTAAATAGATTGATTGATAGTTGACGAGGAATATCTTATCTTGCAATTCTAAAGACTAATAAAAATCGCCAATTAATTGTAATAGCCAATAGACTAATCGAGATAGTATATTATCCGACTAAAAGGTCATAAATTTAAATTCATGTCTTTGATTATTGGCGAATTAAAAAAAATTATAAACTCACTATTAGATATTCGAATATTGATTTAGTTAGATTTATTATATTTAGTATTTAGTTGTGTTATAATATTTAGGGTAGTTAGATTTTTCATATTCATATTTCATCATATAAATATTCATTTCCAACCTAGAAAATAAAATGTCGAGTTGTTACTCTTTCAAATTTAATATAAGTATTTTTGTTATGTGCTTCTAGTAGATGGGGTATCAATTCAATTTTATTCAATTTAAAGTCGAATTGAGAACAGAATAAAAGTAATCGGTTTGGTTAATTAAGGAACCAAACTAACGTCCAATTAAAGAAAATCGTTGGTTAGTTTTTTTTCTCTCTTCTACTTTACTGGTCTTTCTTTTTTTATTTGCAATCTTTGATTTTGTTAAAAATATTTATTTTTGTTATAATAATCCAATTAATTAATAATAACAAAATATTCACGATAAGACCCCCCAACTTCATTTACATTTAGACTTTTGTTTAGATATATTTATATATACTTCGGTTTGATTCGATTTTTGGCTAGTTTTTCAAATGGTAAACCGAACAGCACCAAAGGTTATTGGGTTTGTCCAATTGAGAAAAAAATTTATGCTAAGAAAGCAAACTAATATCGGTTCGGTTTGACTTGTTCGATTTTCGATTATTTGTATGACCCATGGTTTCTAGATAGGAAAAATGGTGGGCATATGATTATTAGTAGAACGTGGGAAAAGAACGAAGAGAGTAGAAATTTTAAGTCAATGGTTTTGGTTAATAAAGAATTTAAACCAATGCCCAACTAAAAACAAAATCGCCCATCCAATTCTTTGGTATAATCCGAGAACTATTGTAGTACCAGGATATATCAAAGGAATGAAGACACAATTAAGTGAGTTTTGAACTTAGAACTCATATCCTCAAAACCCGAGGCTTGCACCGACTGTCGAAGTTCTTTTGCTCTTTTCTCTTCTCTATTTTTATAGCGATCCTTTCCTATTTTGCTATCCACCTTTGTTTTTGCTCCAAAATGTATGTTTTTACTGTTCTAATAATCCAACTATTCGTTAATAACCAAACATAATTAACTAATAAGAACGAAATTCAATTGATGATTTGATAACTAAGAGATAAAGAATTCGAATGTCTCACCTCTAAATGTAGTTGAATTTAAACAAACATAAACCAAACATACAATATCATAGCCATATATCTAAATAACAACTCAACTTCATTTACATTATACTTGAAACCGAACTAATTTACTCGATGGATTCAATCCATTCGATTTTCGATTATTTGTATCAACCCCTAGTTTCTAGATATAGAAAATTTTGGTGGGGTTAAGATTATTAGTAGGAAAAGAACAAAGGGAGAAGAAAAATTGAAGTCAATGGGATTGAAATTCAAACAAAAATTATGAATCAAAATTTGAACATCATAAACTAACAACAAACTCCCAACTCCTTTTCACGCACGACAAGTTAAGAGTAAAAGAGTGTATCTTTAAATTCTTTCTTTTTCAGTCAACTTTTGCGGACGCTTTTGTTCCCATTTGCTCCACTTTCTATACTATTTTTGTCTTCTTACATTTTTTTTGGGGGGTTCATTTTCAGCTTATTATCACTATTTTTTCTTTCCATTAAAAAATATGTGAGGTAGCCAACCAGAATTGCTCATCAGTATTAGTGTATATTCAATGACCAAACGATCATGAGTTCAAATTCCCTCAACCCCAATTGTTGTAGTTTCAAAAAAAAAAAAGTAAGGTGAGAGAATGGGGGGTGTTTGTTTACCATATTTAAAGAGAATTTAAATTGAGGATTTACTAATTCCTCCTTAAAAAACTACATTCAAACGAGTTTTTTGTAATTACTCAAAATAACTTCTCATTTCTAACCACTGATTTCTAATCATTCTTTTATAACTACTCAAAATAAATCTTCATTTTTAAACCACTTAATTCTAATATTCATTTTTCCCTCCTCAAAATAATTTATTTTTAATCACTCATTTTTAATCATTCTTTTTTTAACTACTCATTTTAAATTCACATCCAAGCAAGTTATTGTTTTTAACTCCTCTACATAAAAACCACATCCAAACGAGTATTTGACAACAACTCTCAATTCCTAACTACTCAAAATAACTCTTCAAAATAATTCCTCAACCAAAATCTCATCCAAACACCTCCTTTGAGTTGTAATCTCTTTAATTATTAAGTTATATGTCTTGTTGTTGGAGTTATGTTCTTGTGCATTTCTCATTCTCAATTTGACATTATCTTTTCATTTTTCTACTTTGACTTTTTTTTTATAACTCAAAATTAGAGTCTGTGTAAACATCCATTTAACTTAATGTTTGGTTTTACTCCATATTTAGGGACCCCATTGCTACATACAGTTTTCATGGTTTGAATTTAGTTTAAATTTATCAATAATATGCTGGGATATAAACAAAGTTGTCTCATATTAGTTTGATGAGAAAATATCATAAGTATATAAGTAATGATTACTATCTCCGTTGGTTTAAGATTTTTTGGGTGAAAAAAAAAATAAAAATGTGTATGAACAAAGTAAACAATCATAAAAAATGTAGAGTTTCAGGTAAAGTTGTCATAATAGCTTAGTTATCAGTGGTAAGACATTTTACTTCAAACTTTGATGAAGCTTTAAAATGAACTCCTACTCATGAGTTTGAAGTTAATATTTAATTCAAAATTGGTTCAACAACAACAATAAAAATACTAGAAAAAGACAATATAAATATATATTTCTAAAAATTCATAAAGTGAAATCTAAATAAAGAGTAGTTTTAATTAAAAATTAACAAAATTATTATAAGGACCAAACTAAACTTCATTGAAAACACATGAGCTAAAATTAGATTATATAGTATCTTTTTCGAAAAATGGGCTAAAATTAGACATTTGAATACTAAATGAAACAAGTTTCAAAGTAAATATTTTAACCAAAAAAAGTTACTTTAGGGACTGAATTTATAACTCATATTAGGTTTACTAACTAACACCAAACTATTGGATTTTTTCTTTTAATTAATAAAGTATGGTAGACTTGAACATGTAACTTCTTAATTATCAAGTCATAAATAATGTTAGTTGAGCTCAACTCTTGTAAGTCTAAACTATTGTTTTGTTGATTTCGTACATCTACTGTGTTAACATCCACATAAGTTGGTCGGGCGTTCAAGAGAGTTTCGGAGATCAAAAAAGTTATGAATTAAATTGATAGGGTTTTCATCTACTAAAAAATTAATTTTCTACTTAAAAATTAATTTTCCACTTAACAATTAATGTTTTAGGGTGACGGGTTGTCTCGTGAAAATAATCTATATGCGCAAAACTTGTATTGGACACTCACATACATACAAAAAAAAAAAAAAAATCTCATCAACTATACAAAATTCAGTTTATTTTAAACCTTTCTTTTTCTTTGCTACACATTAATTTTTCAAAACTTAGACTTTGGCACTTATAGTAGACTATTTGTCAGCTTGGATTTTAAATCTCATTTCCTAGTATAATCCAAGTGTGTAGATTTTATAATTTCATATTTTTTAATATTAAACTGTGAGTGATAAAGACCCCTTTTTAGAGTATTTATATAGCTTGAATATAGTTGTCTTGATGATGACCACTTTCAAGAATTCTTTTATATGGACAGAAATAAGACTTTGAGAGATGGAAAAAAAAAATTATATTTATTCAATTATTCGTTTTCATATATCGTGATTATCAGTTCAACAATTGTTGTTGAACTTCGTGATAATCGAGTAATTTTCTACGAGGTATTTTTGGAACAAGCTAAAGGAATTTGGAAATTGTCAAAAGATATTTTATGTGAAGGACTTGAATTATATTTAGGTCATTAACTTAATGAATTTTGAATCCATAGGTTTTTAAAATTAATTATTTTCTCTACTAAATTTCAACACAAAACTTACCTATCTCGAACTTCAAAAGTCGAACTTTAATTTCTCAAACACTGGCGTGTGAGCCAAACCCTCATCTTCTAGGTTTGTATTTTTTCATAATCGAGTTCGGAGAAAAAAGAGATTAAATATTTCGTGCACCCGGTCACTATAACCTGAGCTTGGAGAAAGAGAGATTTCAGAAATGAAAATTTTTTACATATTAAATATGCTAAACATTAGGAAGTAAGTGGTTCGAGTTTTCAACTTCTAATCTTCTAGAAAAAGATAGGTTTTTTTAATTTTTTTTTTAAAAAAAAAAAAGTGTAGAAACCCTACTAAATACTTAAAATTTAAAAATACTTGGAGAAAAGCAGTTAATAGTGCTTTTCCAAAAAAAATGCTTATAGAAAAAGTGCTTTTTTACTTAAAGTGGTATATATGTCCTAAAGTTTCAACCTAATTCCGTAGGGATAAGAGTGGCAGCTCACATTTATTTCTCATTTAGCATCTTGACTATTTTTTTTTATTCCACTTTGAATGTTTGCAACAAGCTAGAGAAAATAAGTATTACTTTAACTCTACAGAGTAACTAGGAATTTCTACTACTTTTATATACTTTATCTTGATCATGATTGAATAGAAGAACTCTAGAAAAGATTATATTTAACTTATTTTTTTTAATTATAAGAAAGACACTCTTGAAATCACTTTTTTCTGAGGTCTTCAAAATATTTTGTATAATCAATCAATGGAGAAACGAAATATATAAGAAAATAATACTATTCTTTAATTTTATTATTCATGGACCATATGAATTGGTGTGACAGAAACAAATATCAACAAACAAATAACGTATTGAAAATATCAACGTAAAGATTAATATAGTTAATTCGTTAACAGTTGTGTTTATTTAGCTACAACATCGTTCTAAAAATATGTATAGAATGAATCAGCAATGTCGTGTTTATTTAGCATTTACAAACGTAGACAAACTCTAAAATATTTGTAATTATAATCATATTATAAATACTCATTAATATTAGTATTATTAATACTCATTAAATACTAGTATTATAAGAAAGTAGATTACAATGCTCATTAATATAAATAACTATATTTGTTAATTTTTTTTAAAGTGATCATATTTATATTTATAATTATTTTTTAGATTTGACTAGTTTCATAAGTTTCACTTTTTTTAAATGATATATATACTTCATTCAAGAGAAATGTATATGAGACACATACAAACAAGAGGAAATCATAAGAATGCATGATCTCCAGTTTAAAGTTGTTGAACAATGATCATAATCTTTAAAATGGTTAAATTTCTTGCACAAAAAACCTACGATAGTGATAATGCTGTCCCAAAGAGCTGACAAATGTGACATGATATATAATTTGATAACCAAGAAATTACAGGTTCTAATCTCAAATCGTATAAATTGACGAATTCAAAAAACAAAAAATTAAACATAAAAGAGAAACCACTAGAAGCATTTTAAGTTGAATAATATTTATTAATTGAAGTTGTCTCACTCAAACAAACAAATTTACAAAAGGCTAAGATTAATATACCTAAAAGAAAACCAAATAAAGATCACAAAGCCTTTTAGGGTTTTTAGGGTTTTATTCTCTGTTTGTTTGGTTTCCCAAAACCTGGCCTGAAATGGCACCAGCAACAATGCCAGCAAATTCAGGATCCTTCTTCAAAGAAGAAGCCATTTGTTGCACCAAAAACTCCTGCCAAACCGCTGTCTCGGCTGACGTCGACGACACGGACGACGCGTAATCTTTTGGACTCTTAAACAGCCCGTCTTCGTGAATGAGATCGAGGGTGACGGTGGCGCACGATGGCTTGATGGTGGCTAAGACGGGGACGGCGCTGCCTTTGCCGCCATTGATGGACCTTAAAGATAGCTCAGTTTGAAAATGGCTGGCATGGCTGTGTTCTCCTTCATAAGTTGCCACCAAAATGGTTGGATCTTCTAAACTTCTTTGCACCTACACGCAGTCAAATCACAATGCTTTAAGTTTTGTATCTCTTATTATAGTGGGATAAAAAACAAATTATCGTTAAAAATAGGGAAATTTATTAGACTAGTCAAATTTAGAAAATAATTATAAATTTAGTTATTTTTTTAAAAAAATTAGTATCTTTAGTTATTGATATTCATGACTAATTCGGTATTAATAAATATTTATCATACTTAATACTGTATTAAAATATATTAATGATATTTTGCCTACCTTTGTAATTAATTTGTGAGAACAGTCCATCCAATATAAATTTTTTAAAAATAATAATAATTTTTTATTGATGTAAAACGTATATAAAGAATTATATATATATATATTAGTCGGAGAGAACTAAAAAAAAATAATCTTCAATTAAGCATGATAATCAAATTAGTAGCCTTTAGAATTATTATAGAAACTGTCTTATCCCTTTTGGGATCGATATCTAGTTTCTTGTTTTTAGTTCTTCTTTAACTTTTCTAAAAAATATATATATATATATAAAAATTTAAAAAAATATTTTTATCATTACTATTACAAAATATTTTTCAAACAACATAAGTATATATTAATCAAGATTATAATCATTATGTAGTGATTTAGTGAGCAAAAGATAGCTTGAGAAGTTAATGGGTGATGAGTTCAATTCAGGTTGATTACCTATCTAGAAATTAATTTTCAATTTAAAATTATATTTGACACTAATTGAAAATCCGAACTTTTTTGTCTTTTTACTCAATCTACCTTAATTTTTTGCTATGCACGATTTTTTTTAAAAAAGTTACTATTTATGTATTTTTTTTGTTTTGTTTTTATTATACATGAATAACCTCAATTTATTTATAAAAACTTATTTCTTATGTAAAATATTTATTCTTAATTATAATTCATGGAGAACAAAATCCAAAATAGTTATATTATTGTTTGTGATTTAAAAAAACAAAAGAAAACAATCTTTTATATATATATAAGCACCATTACCAGATTATCTAATTTTATTTTCATTTCTTAAAACTAAGTCCAAGAAAAAATAAAAAAAACGAAAACTTTATCAAAGGAATTTTTATCGATTAGTTTATTAGGTGGTTGTGCATATTTATGTATTAATTTAATTTTAGGGGTTAATAAGAACAGTTTCAATAGCATTAACCATGATTAAGAAGGTCATGAGTTTGAATATTCAAATTGTGAACTCGAAAAGAAAAAAAAATTTGGGGCAAAATTTTAGAGGGTTTACCTTTTTTTTGACAGGACAATTTGGTGCAGAGGAGCATTTGAAGTAAGCTCTTGGAGAAGGGTTGTCTCTTGTCACTTTTTGCCCATACTTCCTCCATTGATACCCATCTTTCACCACCTAATTTTTTTGATGAATATTAATCATTCATACCAATTAGGTTTTTTTTCAATAAAAATTAGTTTAGCTCTTCAATTAATGGAGTAAACAATAACCAATCAATCAAAAGTGTTCAATAATCACCTAACTAAATTACCTTAATCAATCTATGATTATGCAATGTAAAAAAAAAAAAAAAAATCTATATGATTATGCAACAATCTCTTTTGCTTTTTAGGTTAATTATATATGGCTCATAAACCTTACCCAAATTTTGAGAGTTTAGGTTCAAAATATCACATATCAATCTCAATCTTTACAAGTCACCTTGCCCCAAATTCAACAAAACAAACTACTAAATTCAAGCTTTAAAAGGTCAACTTGTTTTCTTTTCTTAAAAAAAAATTGGCTGATTTTTTTAATAAAGACGAAAAACTAAGCAAATAAAGAATGGACACCCTAAATATTATATCTCGAAAATAGAAAACCAAAAACAAAATTTTATCAAACCTAAAGTAAAACACTTTATTTAGCGTTGAGTTATGTTCAATCACCGATTAATCCAAACAACTTAAGCAGATTTGAGGGCTTGAAAATTTGAAAATACTCAATAAGGTAGAAATTAATATTAATTGAAGAAGACGCCTTTAAAAACGTTTGAGCATAGGACTTCTTGTTATGATAATTTGATAAACCATGCTAATTCCACCAAATCAATCCAATTTAATTATATCAACAGTAAATAAATAAATAAAGCTAGTAATCTCTAAAACCTAGCTAGGGTTTTGTTCAAGCATGCAAATTAAAATTAGGGTTAGAAAATATATATGTACCAAGCTTGGATCTGATGCATCTTTCTGCACAAAAACCTTAGAAACCTTTGGATTTCCATTTAGTCTTGGCCTCTTAAGCCACCTGTTGAAATCTTCATCCCTTGTGCTGCAAATCCCTTCCAAATTCTCATACTCTTCTTCTCCTTCTGCCATTCTCTTCCTCGAAATCGCTTCTATTTCCGAGTTATGCTTTTGTTGGCTCATCAAATACATCACTTGTTTTTGAAGATTCATGTATTTCTCATACATTGCTCTTAACATCTGACTTAGCCTTCCATTCTCTTTGATTTTTTTATCCAACTCTTCTTCCAACGTCGAGCTCGATTCGTTTCCCTGCTTTTCAATAAACGAGACAAATTTGGATATGAAATATACCGATTAGAATTGCCATTAAAATCGGGTAAAATCCGACATGGTACATAACTTTTCTTTTTCTTTTGCTTTGAGTTCATTGAAAAGGTGAAAATTTGAACCTTAGAGATGTAGGTTTTACTTTAAAATACCATTCAAAAAACCCAAATCTGAAAACCCCATTTTATGTATGGGGTTTTTAAATTAATTTATTGCATCTTTAACTAATTATTTTTGGTGAGTTAATTTCTTGTCACTCCAAACAAGACTAATAACTCAATCGATATAAGTATATTCATAATTAAGATTGAGATCATGGTTTCAAATTTTCCACTCTCAATTGTTGTATAAAAAAACACTTTCACTCAATTCGCAAAAAAAAAAAAAAAAACATTTATCTTATGATTAAGAAGAACCTAAAAGAAAATTAAACATAACTCATGGGATTCACCTTGTTTGCCAAGCTTAGTGAGAGTTTTTCCTTATCCCAATAAATATCTCCAGCATCAAACTTTCTTTTCTGCTTAAGAAATTAAAATCACAAAAACAAAAGAAGACATATTTCTTAAAACTAAAAGCTTATTTTAAAGAAAGTATATGAAAAAAACAAAATAAAACTTACTGAAGAAAGATCAAGAGGCTCATCCATGGCTGAATTATTAGCATAAGAAGAAGAAGGGTTCACATTAAGGTCCAAGAAAATATCCATAATTAAAGACAAATTAATTGATTAAAGATTGGAAAAATTGCATGAAAAGAAAGAAGAAAATCCGAAGGAAAAGAAAAAGAGAATGGGGTTTTGAAGAAGAAGAAGAAAAGAAGAAGGGTTTTTGCAGAAAATTGAGTGCTAATAGAAAGAAAACTTATATATAAAGAAAAAAAAAAGAGGTCTGTTTCTTTGTCTGCTTGTTGGGTCCCATTCTTTTGGAATTCTTTTCTGAGTCCAGCCTTAATTTATTCACTCATAAAAAATCACACTTATTTACTTATTTATTTATTCTTTGTTTTGTTGTTATGTTGACTTTGAAAGGTGAGTAAAATGGTTGACTTGAGTGTGTTTGGGTCCCACGCGCTTTTGAAAATGAAACCACTCTTTTGCTCATTATATTTTGAATGAGAGAGAAGTTTGATTGATTTTTTTTTTTCAATAAATCTTAAATTCAAACAAAACTTATTTATGTTCAATTATAGAAAATGTCCAACTTATAAAAGTTTTAAAATACTTTTGAACATACAAAAGAAATTCAAAATACTCATCATTTGAATGAAAATGGTTAAAGTTTTCGATTAAATGACTTTTTTGCTCATTTTATTTTAAGATGTTGAACTACAAATATTAAAAACATAAAATTAATAAACAAACATAATCAAGTTGAGGATTATAACTTAAATGATAAATAAAACTTACAAATTGAGGATGATTGTGTTTGTGTTGGATATCATCCTCCATAGGTATATTTGGACGTGATATTCTCACACTATCGATCCAGTTTGATGAGGGCACTAGAGATTAAATTTTCATAGTTAGTACATGAGAATTCAACATAACAAAAAAAAAAATGTAAGAATTCAATTCAACTTTACCTTCACCAGCTTCCATACCAATTTTATAGCTTTGATTGAGTGTTTTGCTTGCTACAGTCAATAGAACTAATAAAGTTGAACAATTAGAATGATAAAGCAAATTAATAATCATTAAAATAACAAAGTAAATTAAAACTTACACACAATTATGTATTTACAATGTATGCTAACTTCTCATCGACCGACTTACTTCTCAGTGAATTTAAAACGTAAACCGTATTTGGTCCCTAAGGGGTGGCACCGTGGTTCAAGACTTGGGCTTTGAAGGTATGCTTTCGGTCTTGGGTTCGAGACTCAATTGTGACATTATTCCTTCAACGTCTCTGATGCCTGACCTAGGGACAGGCGTGGTTTTTCATTGAGTTATGTTGGAAAAAAAGTATATATTATTAGTAAAATAACTAATAAGCTACTAATGTATAAATGTGGAATATAAAAGTATACTTTTTTAGGCACCGTAGTAATTGTCTTAATAATAAATGCTCTAGGTCATGGTACAAAGGTGTTATTTACCTGTCCAAGATATTGAACCTCCTTGCTCAAAGGTATAGGCAAGTCTAACTTCTCGTTACCTTCAATGATCAAATCAACTATGACCCGTGCATTGTATTTTCCTAGCGAAGACCATGTATCTTTGCATTTGAGCGGCTTTATTCATACTTTTTGTCAATTATAACAATATTATCTACACACTCAATGAAAAGTTGACATGTTACACCCTTCAAAATATAATATGTGATAAATCGCCTTAAATTAGGTCTAAAGAGAGAATTAATTTACTAAATTCTTTAAGGGGTCAATGTGTAGTTAAAAAAAAACATAAATAATAACTACAATCAAAACTTGAACCTCGGTCTCCTCCAAGATAAACTATTAGACAAACCAACTCTACTATCAACAATTATATGGTATTTTTGGGCCAAAACTATATCAAATACAATCATGGAGTTAGTTGTGAGGTTTATTAAAATTAAAAGGCCTAAATTTTTCTCTTCCCCTTGTCGTTCGACAGAGACGTAAAAACGCCCTCTTCCTCAAGAATCTCTTATGTGCAGCATTCTCTGAGTTTAAGCCGACTCCATCTTCAAAGTCGGTGAAGCTTGCGACACGAATCAACCTTGTAAGTGTCGATTCGTTCTTCTTCTTCTTCACTTTGCTATGCCCAATTTTGGTGTATTGAGTAGAGAAGCAGGTGATTATCAATTCATTTTCATCTTTTGCATATTCATCTTCTTCTTGTTACGAGCAACGACTCGAGTATGTGGGTTTATAATGTTAATTTCGATTTCAGCACATTTCATTCTTATGTTTCGCCAGATTGATAAAGTGGGTAATTGTTTGTGCTTCTATTGTTCGAAGGAGGAGATGCTTGCTCCATTCTCAGTTTGTGTTGGATGGGTGACTAATTCGTTGGAGATTGAAGTGTGTGAGGTTTAAGTATTTATGAATTGCAATTCTTTCGCCAAATGCTACTTTTACTTCAATCATCCCGCTTTATCCGTTGCATCCACAACATAGTAGGTCATTCTTCAATTTCTGCCTCCAATACGTTGTTGGGCGAGTTATCTAAAGATGATGAGTTTTTTATGCACATAAGTTGTTTGATAAAATGTTTAGTAGATTCAAGTACTCATAGAGTTTTTGTGATACTCCGACTAACTTTCTCTTGGTTTGTCCTTGAGGTTTGGATATTGTCGAATGAGAGTAACTTGAAGGGTAAAATTGGTGTGATGTTCAAATTGGTTGTGTGCTCAAGCTTGTTTTTTAGCTTGAACCAAGAAGAAGTGTTGTTATGGTACGCAGTTGGGGTGTTTTTCGAGAAAGAGTCATCAAAGCTCTTTTGAGTATGAGTAAACGACCTTTGAGTTGTGCTGGTTAAGAAGTTGGTTCCTATTAGAAATTCGATTGGAGTTGCTGCTCGAGAACCTTGGTGAAATTTGTGAAGCATCGAGTGCTGAGTTGGGAATAGAGATTCAAGTTGGTTATCAGATTATTTTCATGGGTAACATGTTTGAGTTAAGTAATCCCTCACTCTCCTTAAGCTCTTTACAATTGTCCTTTGAGCCTAAAATGCTAAATATGTTTTATGTATGTTCGTTGTAGATTTGGGGGCATAGCTGAAGTGCTTGTTTTGGCTTCGAGCTAGCTACTTAGGTTCTGGATGAGCCAAGTGTAAGGGATCCTAACCGGAATTGATTTCTTAACTCAACTTTGTAGTCATTATTTACTTGTATTGTTCATGCGTGTGTTTAAACTGTATGTTGATTCTTATATGGTTTTATACACATATTTAAACTGAAAGCATGTGATGATGTATGTCAACTTGAATGTTATCACGTTGTTTATGCATACCTGAATTGAAATATGTCTCGTTGTATTATGTGAACCTGAATGATATCATGTCGTGAATATATATCTGAACTGAGGCATGCCTTGTATGGATTCTTTATTTAGCATGTCCCTGTGACGTCCTGATCATTCGTTGAATATTAGGGAGAGCATGTAGGTTTGTATGCCTAGGCTTGTTTTGCTCCATCTTGAGATACTTGCATTAGATCATAGGATCTATTAGCTCGTTTGACCCGTCGGGGTCTCTCTTTCGCCATTAGGGTGGCTCTGTTTGCTTGTGTGACACGTCATGGGTGACCCATAGGGGTGTAGGGTCGGACACGACCAACATTCTCTAACGGATATAGGTTACTGTTGTAAGAGGCTTCGCACGTTATTAGGGCGATGTTTGCTACATCAACCCGAAGTGTGGTGAGACTGACCATAGGGTCGATAGTCTATACTAGGGAACTTGGCATAGGTTGGGAACCTGGTTGTCCATACGTGTAACCTAGACGAGTGACTTAGCATGTGTAGGGTGTGGTAGTGGAAATCTAGCATAGGCTGGTTGTTCTCTACTACAATAGTCGGAGTGAGAAATTGCTAGGCAGTGAGCACCGAATTTGCTTAGGCATAAGTGAACGTCACACTAGTAGGTTAGATCACTCTAGGCTTGGCACCGTGCGTGGGACCTGATGCATTCTCGTTATCCCAACCATGTCGAAGAGACCTGGGATAGCCCGGACGACTCTAATGGTTAGTCCTTGCATCTTGGCACTCTGCCTTATTTGGGAGAGTCCAGGTAGTGGCCTCTTCGGGTCTCACGACATCGGTCAGTGAGATTCCTCCACGGATACTGTCAATGGCCATCGGGCTCGGTGATGTGAGTACCTGGGAGATGGGATGCGTTCCCTTTCGTTTGTGCATGTTATTCAAAGACTTATTGATTATACTTGACTTGTTCTATATGATGTGTGTATCCCGTGCAGGATTTCTTACTGAGTTTTCTTGAAAACTCACCCTTCGTTTTATGTTGGGCTGTGGATTCAAACCACAGCTTGCAGGTGAGCACTGGGATGGATGACCGAGGTAGCTGAGGATAGATTTGGGGGACGAGTCCATTGTGTCTCTATTATAGTCATTTGGTTTTTAGTTGTGTTGCATGTCGATCAGCATAAACTATTTATAACTGCACATGACTTTAAACTGTTTTAGTTTTAAACCGAGATCTCAGGATTTAGATGTTTTTAATTGCTTGGATAGTTTATTTGTTGTTCAAATGTGCAAGCCTTTATTTGAAATGAATTTATGAAATGTCCAGGTTTTTGCTTTTGAAGTGTGGGTTTCCCATATATTAAGGGAAACTCTGTCGAAATTTTTACTGATTTTACATGCATTATAGTGGCATCTCGGGTTAACCTTACAGTTAGGGATCAGGTTGTTACATAATAAATAATTAATTAGTGTATAATTAATCAAATAAATGATGAAATCAAGTTCATATATAAGAAACGTACCTCTCCTAAATCTTGGACAACAGAATGCTCGATGGAGGGGGGGGGGGTTCTAGAATGTCCTCTTAAAGGATCTCATTTGTCTCAATAATGGGTTCTTTTCGAAGCATAGAGATATTATTTCTCATACAAAGAAAGCAACGAACTTTCATTTCTCTTGAACCAACTTTTATTTCTGGTGCACAAACTTGCATTTTTAGTTGGGTTGGTTGTTAGCCTAAGTTAGTCTTCGAATGGGCCTGCTTCAAGTAGGTTGGTGGAGCAACAAATTGTCACAACTCCCTTACACGTCCTCGATGTTCTGGGGTTCCCAACGCTTCGATTAAAACATATTAACCTTTATTGGTATTTTCAAACTGATTTTGCATCCAAAATATAAATAAACACATGGATATATAGTTTGGAAAATAAACCATGAAAAAAAAAATTAACAAGCACTTAAAATTCGATTGATCATTTTAATTGTGGATTCGTCAACAAGTTCTTTATTCTTTTCCTTTCACGCTTCTTGCCATAAGCGTGAACTATATGAGAGATCGGTGTTGGCATATAGTTTCTTCAATTAAAATTCAGTATCCTATATGAGTTACTGAATATCAATAATAATAAGAAAATGTACGCTACTAACTAGGTTATAACCAAATTGTGCATATCCTCTCCAAGACAAATGACAGGGCTAGTTAGAAAAGATCGATTCTCTTTTTTCTTTTTACTTTTTTTATGTATAACTTATATGATGAATTTAGTTAATTTTTTGCTTTACTAGAAACACCGATTAAACTGCTCAATTTTGTTGCACCCTCACCTGAAACTGAACAACATGTCGTTCTCCATCCATCCCGTTATGTGCTAGCTCCTGCATGACTGTCGTGCCTCTAGAGTAAACTTGCTTCGAGGAGCAGGTACCTCTATATGAACATTATCATCATGATCACAATTAAAGCTAGCATGATGTCACTCTGCACCACAAATAATATGTGTAAGAAATACGAAAGATGTAGAAAGAATATACCCTCACAACACAATCACTTCTAATATATGTGGATGAGTCATATAGACAATATTATCTTCGTAATCTTTTTACAATTTGGCTATAATGTTTTCTTAGTATCCTTTAAGTGCTTCCTCAAATATTGAGGATTTGTCATTATAATAGTCTTGTATAGCCTCGGACATCCCTATTTGGTCATCCACATTCTCAACTTCGACTTCTACTTATACATTTTCAATGTTTATTTTCTTCGATACTGATTACCCATGTCAAATCCATGTGTCATAACTTTGATTGATACCTTTAAAAAATAAATGGTCTATAACTACATTCACATTTGGGACTTAACATTCACACATTTCAAACATGGACAACAAACAATATTTGACCCTTTTGAATGTTGTAATACATATTTTATAAAAATATCAACTCCTAAACGGTATTCATGTGACATTTGAATCTTAAGCATCCAAGACTTATCCTTAGCCAACTAAATAAACTACCCTAAAAATTGAAAATCAAACACAAAATTTGATTTCAACTTTAGAAGTTCAATCATAAGGTCGAGGACAAAAACTGAAGTAAGTACGCGTACTAATTTAGTAGTACATACTTACACTAGTTACCATTCAAGTATTTGAGACAAAGAATTGGTAAACAATAACGAAAATGGAACATTTCAAATTATAAGTAGCTAAACAATAGTCAACTAATTGAGCTAATAACACAAAATGAAACTATACAATGGTCACATAATTAGTATACAATGGTCACATAATTGGTCCACAACAATAAAGGCAAAACGACAAAAAGAAAGAAGCAAAAATGAGGAAATGGTACTCACAAAGATGAAACTTTGTTGAAAAGTGAAAACAGCAATGACAAAAAGCTCTCTGTTTTAGGCGAAAAGGCAAATTAGTTAAAAACACAAAAAATAGATGACGAGCACATTAGATGTCTAT
>JBBMKA010000022.1:1099554-1137354 GCA_037833695.1 Sechiopsis laciniata | reverse complement strand
CACACATTATCTTCCTTCTATTATTTAGAAGATTTCCCAAATTCTTGAAGATCAATCCCTTATAGTAAATATTTCTTTATCCTTCAAATGTCAATATATTTTCAAGTAACTTTCTCAAATTTTATTTTTTTTCATATTAGCTGTCATTATCTATTTGAAACTAATTTTTCTAAAGAAAATCGGATGCAAGGACCGAACTTGTCAATGTTCAGATCCTTCTCATTTATTGACAAGGTGAACGAATGAACCAACCAAATCACTTTCATATTGGGATACATGATTTTTAAAGAATTGACAAAAAAAAAAAATAGACATTGAATCGGATCCAATCAATTGAAAACCGAACCAATGGTTTTATATTTTGTTGGACATTGGATCGGATCCATTTTTTAAAAATAAAAAATATCAGTTCGGTTATCGATTTGGTACAAAACTGACAAAAATCAAACCGAAATCACCCATTGTTTGTCATATTTGCCGATTTTATTATATAGAAAATTATTATTATGATACTTTTTTCTTTTGTTCATTGATTATTATGTTTGTGCAATTTTTTTGCAACACATTTTACTATATGATAATTTTTTTTTATTTAGGTCATATTAGCTATATTATTACAATATCCCCAAATCAGAAGATTTCCTTAAATTTTGAGTGTTATATCTAATAAGATTCTAAAAATAATAAGTTCTTTAAATGTTAAATTTTCAATGTTGTGTTTTGAAAGATTTCATAAACTTATAAAAATAAAAAAAAAATGGAAGAGTTGTTGAACTCAAGACAAGTTGTTGTAATTCAAGAGATATGGAATAGAAGGTTGATTTAAATGAAATAAAATTTTGAAATCTCAAAAAAAAAAAAAAAGATTTTTTTTTTTTGAACTTTCTAAATGAGAAAATTTAACATATATTAAATTCTTTTTAAATTTTGAAAATTTTATTAGATGCGAAAAATAAAAATAATGTGAAAACATATCAAATGCACCACTAAAAAATTATAAAATTATATTTTAAACTTAGATCTCTGAAAATTGAGGGCTAAACTTGTAATTTCATTTTTCTCTTTTAAATAAGATTCTTCCCTTTGAGCTGTACATATTAATCTCTGTTGTTGATTTGTGGTCGTCTATGGACCATATATTAATTTCATTATTTAGAAACTTTTTTTTTTTTTTTTTCAAAAGATAAGTTCTTGCAAAATAGTCTCACTTTTTAAATTTCATAAAAAGCTTGAGTGAATATATTTGTTGAAATAAAATATAGACCCCTTAAAATTACATGATTTACCATTGGGGTTATCTTTTTATATACTGTTGGCTTAGTTCTTAAGAAATTAAATATAGAATTCAAAATTATACTCTACTTTTGTCATGTCCAACTTTTCTTTTTTGCTTGGTTTCCAAAGAAAAGTTAGAAAAGTTATAATAAAAAGTTATCTTCATCTATGAACGAATAACTTTCTAAAATGCACGAATTTAATTATGGTTTCAAAAAGATAATGTAGGATAATGTGTATATTTACCATGTGAGCTGTTTTTGATGTTCCTTTTCTTTTACTTTTTTTTTTTTTCCACTGTGTAAGAGAGAAAATTTGAATTTCTATCGAATTAACTCGTTTAATTATAACAAGAAGAGCAATAGCTCACCAATATCACTGTACATTTAATGACTAAGAGATTTTAGATTTTAGTTTCCCACTCTTAGTTGTTGTAATCTAAAAAAAAATCATTTAATTAGACATACTTAGGTTAACAATCTATCTCTTTTTTTTTTTCTTTTTAAAAAACACTATATTTTTTGGAACATAAATTTGATATGACTTGTATTTAGTTTATAAGTTAATTCTCTCATTAAATGTTGTTGAATTCAAAAGATTTAAGGTTGAAGGATAATCCTTATGTTTGAAGTCTGGTTTCAATTTGGTCCATATATTTGAAATTTGAACACTTTTTATTCTTGACAATTTAATAATGCTCAATTTTAGTTCATGAGATAACAAAATCGTTAATTACATATATAATAATGTTGATTAAAATGATGATTAAATTACTAATTTTAAAATTCAATATATTGACTCTACTAAAAAAAAATTCAACATATTGATAAAATAATTTTCTTAGTTTTCACATGAATTAATTTTGAAAGAAAATAAGTACAAAAATAACTAAAAACACACATCATGACTAAAAGAGAGCCTTAGTCAAATATTAAAGGTATGTTTGGGGCACCGTTTTGTTATAATAACTCAACCCGTGTTTGCCTCACCGTTTATTATAAACGGTGGTTACCTAAACTTGCGTGCTCGTTTATCTAAACCTACGTGCCAGTTTATCTAAACTTTATATTTTTATTAAATATTTTTATGAATATTGACTATAAATTTTCCTTAAAATTTTCTAATATATATATGTGATGTTTTTTTAACAAAATTAACTAGTGATTGTTTATAATAATAACTCATGAATTGGTCTTAATTAATAGTATATAATTTTTTTTTTTTTTATATAGTAGTATACCCTTTTTGTTTATTTCAAATTGATTCATTACTTAAATATTAAGATTTTGGAAAAATAATCTAAAAAAGAAAAGATTTTGTGAAGAATAAATAAAACAAAACTTGAGTTCAATATTAACTTAAAAAAATAATTTCTAATACATAACTACATCAATATATAAGTGAAATAGAATATGAAAAAAAAAAAAAAAAAAAAAAAATCATTTTTTCATTTTTTTTATTATGTTCAATATTAATTAAAAGTTCATTAAAAAAATTATTAATTATTTGTTAACTTTTTTAATTTAAATTTAATTAACTAAAAAAAATTATAACAAAAATTTCATAACTCTTCTTAGAATAACTTGCACCCAAACACCGTTTATCATAACCTTTCGTCTACAATTACATAATCGGTGCCCCAAACGCACCCTAAGAGTAAAAATGTTCAATTTTAAAACAGATGAACTAAGTTGAAACTAAATAAATACCAAACTTAAAGAACTAAAAAAATTAATTTTTTCTAACATTCTTTTAGAGTTAATGAGGTTCAAAATTCTACTTCTTATCCCTCCTTCAACAAACTAGTGTAAATATTTATAACTTTACTCTAAAAAATCATGTGACTTTTACTCTGTTATTGTAGTAATTTTTTTTTTTTAAAAAAAGCGTAATATTTTTTTCCAAAAATATATAAAGATCAGTACAATCCAAATACACTTAATTAATTATAAATGCGTAATACTTAACAATGATGAGTACAGTCCAAAATGCACTTAGCTCTTTTCCACTTATTTGTAAAGTGATTAATAGAATTTAAAGAGACATAATTTGTAATGGTCAAAAGTAAATGACAAGAGCTAAAGAAACCTAAGTTAAATTAGGTCTCCAAAATATGACTTTGTTGGTTGAAACTTGGAACTTTCGAGATATAAATTTTAGAAGTCTCATGTTCAAACTCTACAAATAATCTCAACTGTAAATTTTTTTGTTGTTTCACAATTTTAAACCTTTCGAAGGATGTACACGTATTTTTGAATATAATAGAGCGAAGTTTTGATTTCTCGATTTCAAAGAGAAAAAAGAAAAAAACTCAACACTAAATTAGTATATATCTTCCGTATCAAGTCACAAATTCAAAAAAAGGAAATAAGCCCAGTGAATAAAAATAAATAATTTTTGATAAATAATAATCTTACATTAGTTTTTTCTTCTTCTTTTTTAAGTAAATAATAATCTTAATTTTATTGTGATTCTTTTACACAAGAATGTTCTCTTTTTTCCCTACAAAATGTTGCTTGCTTTCTGTTTAAAAAATGTTCATTTTGTACCCATAAAGTTTAGAAATACTGAATTTTGATATCTCAATGTTTTTACTTAGTGTTAATTTTGAAAATCGGTATTTCACTCTCATCTTATTTAAGAATAATACGATATTTTTCCTTAAGTTCAACTTTAAAAAACTTTTTGTATGCTTTCAAATTATTTATTTTCACACTTTTTTTTTTTTGAAAAATATTTCACACATATCTTAACTAACTTTAGAGGGGTACAAAAACTTATAAAATAGAAAAAATGTTGGGAGAAATATTCGGTCTAATCGTGTTACCTGGACGAATACAAGAAAAATGTAAAGTAACTTTAGAAATATATATATAGTTCAAATTCGGAATGCCGATGTGAATCTTAATTTAGTGGTTATATACGTATAGCATCTTTAAATAGTGGAATATCGAAATGATCTTATAAGATTTCTTCATGACTCAGTTTGATAACGAATTGATTCTTAGTTTTCTATTTTTCAAAATTATGCTCGATTCTAAAAAAATGAATGTATTTTATTTAAGTTTAATTACAAAAAAATTTGAATTTATGACTTCTTTTTCGTGGATTCATTTTAATGGTGATGAACTAGTACTCTCGTTGGCCTAATTTAAAAATATTCCTTATGAGGGTTTGGGTGAAAAATACTATTAAATTTTTAAAAAAAAAAAACGCCCTCGAATAAAAGTTAAAAAAAAAATACTCTATCTTAAATTTTAGATGAAAATGGCTAAAATTTTGTTTTAGAAGTACCTCTCAACTAAAATAAATAAAACATTTAAATATATTGAAAATATTTGATTTTTAGATAAAAATGTTAAAAACTTGTTTCAATAATAACTCTAAAATCGAAAAGGTTGGTAATGTGATGGTTTCATTATTTTGTGGTAAACCAGTCCAACACCATAGTCATAAGTTTGATTCCAAGAATCGATATAGAACAGTAATAGCTCTTTATAGGATTTGTGAATCTCTTTCCCAACATGTACTAAAAAAAAAATAATAACTCTAAAAATTTAATTTAGGAAACGAAATCGTGCAAGTGCAAATTGAAATATAACCAATATTGCAAAGCGGTCCACAATCTGGCGGCCTCTACTCTGTCTCCTTTTCCAGCCCATGTTTGGTTGCACTTCTTAAAACGCAGGAACCATTTTATTGTTGCATGCCAGTTCACATTTTTTCATTTTTTTTTTTTAGTACAGCATGCCAGTTCACTAATATATTATAAATTTCGATATATATTTAGAATATGATTCTTTTTAAGAAAACTTTTGCAAAACATGAATTTTAAAACAGATGACGTATGACTAGTGAAATGAATATATATCGCCAAAGTATTTTTTGGAGACGTAATTTTATATGGATAAAATACTTTTTGAGTTTATGGTGTTTTTTTTTTTTCCATTTGAAGCAAATTTTCCCAAGTTTGATAAAAGTAGATCTACGACTACATTTATCACAGTTTTCAAAAACTGATTTTTGTTACTAAATGGGTCCATCGTGCCATAGTTTCATTGTTTGATTGTAAACTAGTTCAACACTAGTGTCATAGGTTTGATCTCGAGTTCATTGTTTGATTGCTAACTAGTTCAACACTAATGTCATAGATTTGATCTCGAGAATTAGTATTTGTCCTCCTCAACCAATTTGTACTCAAATTTCTTTCTTTCTTTTTTTTTCTTAAATCTAAAATTGAGGGGGTGTTTTTTTTTTAGTTACAATAATTGAGGTGGAGGGATTTGAACCAGAGATCTCTTGGTTGACGGAGATATAGTGACACTCCTACATTATTCTTGTTCGCAATTGAGGAGGCATTTGTTTGCCATATTCAAAATTTAAAATGAGTATTTACTAACTATTTCTAAAAAAATTATATTCAAACGAATTTTGTAACTACTCAAAATAATTTATCATTTTTACTATTCAAAATAATTTCTCATTTCTAACTACTAATTTTTAATCATTCATTTATAACTATTTAAAATAACTCATCAATGCTAACCATTCATTTTTAATCATACATTTCTAACTTTTTAAAATAACTCATTTTTAATCATTCATTTCTAATCATATTCTTTTATAACTATTCAAAATAACTACCTGTTTTAAATTTACATTCAAACAAGCAATTGTCTCTAATTCCTCTATAAAAAAAAAATTACATTTACGATTCCCAATTTTCAACTACTCAAAATAACTTCTCATCCAAAATTTTATCCAAACACCTCTCGATAGTTTAAAACCAAATAGTCCTATAAACTATTTATTTTTTTAAAAAAGAAAAGTATTATAATTTATAATCTTTAACTTTCTTTAGGTAATTAAAATCACATACTCGAACTAAAAGTAAATGGTATATTATTGACAAACCTTTAACTTTCTTTTGGTAATTAAAATTTAAGACCAATGATATTTTTTTAGGTTAAAATATCATTTTAGTCTCTCAAATTTGGTAATTTTTTTTCATTTTGATTCTCCAACTATCAAAAAGTTCAATTTTAACCCTTCAATTTTAAATAGCATAGTTTTGCAATTATAGGACCGTCAAAGTTCCCTCTCGAGGTTGGCTTGGTCCCAACCTTTGCCTCTCGGAGGTTGTTGTGTAATTAGACTTTAGACTTCTTCTTTAAGCTCTTTTTAGCTTTTCAAATTTCAATGTGTCGAGTGTTTCTAGTTGTCTTATTGGCGTTTAATCACGTTGTTTAGTATCTTTTTCAAGCACTCGTGTAGCTAATTTTACCTACAACAATAGTTATGAAATTTTAGAAAATGCATACTTCAAAGTTTTACCTAAATTTAGAATTTAACCTATTATTTTGTGACAATTATATTAATATGTTGGGAAAACATTCTCTAATTACTGCAGGAATAAGCAGAAATTAAGTGAGAAATTAAAAGGAAAAACAATAAAAGAGAACACAAGATTTTACGTAGAAAAATTCCAGAGAAAAAAAAACCACAGTCATAAAGAACTTCTACTATATGAAAAATTGTTACAATCACATAAAATTCTCTCTCCCGACCCCACTCACATAAACACTCTAGTTTATACTACTCTCATCCTTTGTCTCACTCTCCACAAGAGAATACAAAAGAAATTTAACTAAAGTCTACACCAAACTTAAAGTGCTTCCAACTGAGATGCTTTAAATCCAAAACCTCATGCTCATTTTATAGTGTTTGGAGCACACCACTTCTTTTAACTTTTCGATTCCTTGAATCTTTCCAATTCCTAGAACCTATCTAATTCTTTGAATCTTTCCAATGTAAAAAATCTTTTTCCTAATATTTTGTCAAAATCCTAACATAATATACTTCAATGGTAGAACTCTACTCCATATAATATATTTACTTTTTATATATGGTTAGCTAAGTCGTACGCAGGTCCCCAAAATCGAAAATTTAACATCATAATTTAGTTTGGATGTTTTTAAAACATAATAAATATTATATTTTTTTTTTAAGTACAAATTGACCCAGTGGGTTTGTAAAAATATGTTATTAAAATTTACGAAAATACTAAAATAAATGAAAAAAATTTTAAGTATTGAAAAAGTTTGAAAAAATTTCATTGATTATAGTTTTTTTTTTTTTTTTTTTTTGTAAAAAATAATTTTAAGTTATATTGATACATTAAGTTATTAAAATTTCAATAATAACTTTTTATATATTTTATATTGCTTACATATGTTTCATTGATTATAAGTGATAAACTATCCTTCTTTTTTTTTTTTACAAAATTATGTCTTACGAAATTTACCATTTAAAAATGTTTTAAATAATATTAAAATAGTTTTTTTTTAGTAATCTAATAAATTTTTAATATTTAATTTATAAAAAAAATATTTTATTATGTTGTTGAAAGTTTGAGAACGTATTAAATATTATATTGAAAGTTTAGAGTTACAAATTTAAAGTTGTGATTTCAAAGATAAGTTTTTAATATGTTTGTATAATATGATTTTTCGGCTCCAATAATAAAATCATTTTGTGGTTCTTATGAAACTAAAAGTTTATGATTTCAATTAATGATCTCACTTATCTAATAATTTCTTTTTTTACCAATTTTATTGATTACTAAATGTTGTAGTGTGAGGTGGATTGTCTCGAAAATGGTATAATCATACACTGGCTAATAAAAATAATCACCCGCCTAAAGTATAAAACTTGGATCCGCCCTTGGTCGTATGTTCCTCATTCAATTAGCTTATGTAGTTGCTTGCCTAACATATTCTATGAATTGAATCCAAGCTAAGGGTTATTTCTTTCGAGATACAATTTCCTATGCGGGTGAGGATACAAATGCAACCTATTTAGCCCTAATTTCTTTTTTACTTTTTTCCATTTTCCTAATTTCCATATTATTTTCTCTTTCTAGGTCTCCAACCTTAGAAATAGTCTCAATATTGTCAATTCTGCATCTGATGAGGCAAGTGTGATTCTTTAGAATTTATTTATTTTAAAATTTAAAATTTAAAAAAAAAAAAAAAAAAAAAAAAAAAACTAGCTCTTTGGGGTAGGGGTGATTCGGTTCGGTTTTTGTTGGTTTTGTGCCAAACCGACAACCGAACCGATATCTTCGGTTTTCTAAAAATAGATCTGATCCAATGTCTAATAAAGTATAGAACCAATAGTTCTGTTTTCAATTGATTCGGTTTAGTTTTGGATCCGATCCAATGTCCAATATTTTTAATATATCAAAAACAACATTTCTAACTAAAAAAAACTTCTCCAATTTTCTTTAACAAGTTTGGTCCTTGCATCTAATTTTCTTTCATAAAATTAATTTTAAATAGATAATGACAAAGTAATATGAAAAAAGTAAAGTTTGAGGAAGTTACTTAGAAAATATATTGACATTTGAAGGATAAAAAAACATTAGGTTGATTTTCAAGACTTTAGAAAATCTTTTAAATAATGGAATAAATATGACTTTATATGATTTATTGACAATATATACATTTCGGTTTGAATCGATTTTTATTGGTTTTGAAAAACGAAAATCGGAACCGATCCAATATTTTCGGTTTTTTCAAATTACAAATCGATATGTCCAACTTTGTGCTAAAAAATCGATCCCATCCATTGGATTGGATTGGTTCGGTTCGGTTTTTCGATATTTTGGTTTTGCCTTGCACCCCTACTTTGGGGCATTACTGGCCTGTTCCTAGCCTATGACATATGGATTCTCCGATATTTGGGGCATCGCTAGCCTGTCCTAGGTTGTGGCACTTGAATTCTCCTGTATCTGAGGTATCATTAACGTGTCCCTGGGCTATGATACCTTGATTCTTCTATATCTGAGGTACCACTAACCTGTCTCTAGTTTGTAGTACCGTGATTTCCCTATATTTGGAGCACCTTTATTGTGTCCTTAGATTGTGGCATCGAAATATATTAGAATGTATTCTAGTTTAAGCGCTCTACATCGGCCTCATAACCAGGAATGCTTTTGAATTTTCCTACTAAGTGTGTGTTGTTTGGACATTTTTGCATTTTAAAACCCTTTCTCTCTATGTGTTAGTCAGATCAGAGGTTCGAAAAAGTTGAAAAGGGTAATGCAAACAATCCTTTCGTTGGGTAATGCATTGAACCATGGAACAGGTAGAGGTTTGATAATTCATATATCAAATGGTTATTTAGCTCTTTCAAATGTCATGTATCTTTAAGAATTAAGAAAAATCATATGTGATGACAAATGAACAACCTATGTTTTATTATTATTATTATTATTACTATTATTATTTTGAGTTAAAATGAAGGCTCTACTATTGGATTTCGGCTTCGTCATCTCGTCAAACTCACTGATACGCGATCCCGAAAGTATAAGATGACTCTCGTGCATTATCTATGTAAGGTATTCATTTTACAAGTTTGCATTCACAATATGTCTCGAGTGAATAATCGAGGTATACTAAGCTGACTTGCTCACTCACAAATATCAAAAAGTATATTGTAGATCTTTCAACTCGTACATTTAGAGAGGAAATTGATGAGGTAGCAATTCGAAATTGTAGAATGCTTGGATGAAAATGAAAAGTAAAAGATGGAGGGAAGAATAAAATTTGGAAGTTTTTCGTTCTCGGTTGAAGCCATTATCAAGTCTGTTGATGAAAATTTCTTCTGAATTCTTTTTATATATGTTCATTTGTAAGATATCTACCTTATTAATGGCAGGTGCTCGCTGTAAAGTTTCCAGAACTCTTAGATTTTCCTAAGGATCTTTGGAGTTTGGAAGTTTCGACAAAGGTCGGTATCCTGAATGTATTAGAATCCACGAGATCTGTGATTCGGATGTCCACTAATTATTTGGCGAAGGAAATGCAAGCTGCAAAGGGCTTGAGAATGTTTTTGAGGAATTGTCTAATTCAGAAAAAGATGGGCCCATTTCGGAAACTTTTTATCTGGTACCGTATATGTTGAATCATGTTAAATCATCCATCCAAACTAATACAATCTACTGTTGGGAATCAAATATATATTATAATATAAAGATAATAAAGATACAAAATAACTCTAAGTGTTCGAGGTATTTGGACTCTTCTTATCTTGAGATCACTCTCAAACTTTAGATACTCACTATCACAATACTTCTCATTATATCCTCGCCTCCTTCTTCTCTCTTATTTATAGTCTAGTATTCCTTATCTTACTCTTCACGAGTGAAAATCAATATAAATTGGGGATGGAAATTACTTGATATGCATTTGAACATAGAGTATAGGACCTCTTGATATCATATTGAATCATATCAAGTCAAATTAAATTATCATCCATCAACCCAAAGTTTAACTTTATAGATTGTGGTAAAATTATATCACTCGTATAAAAGTTAATAAAATATGTGGTTTCTTTCAATTCATATCAGTTTATGATCTGATTATTTACTTGGATATATATTCAGCTTTTAAAAGACTTTGTTTCTCATGCGGAGTCCGAAGTCAGGTCTCTTGCCTCTCTTTATTGTAATGCGGTATGTATGATACACTCTTTTCTTTAATCTCGATATGCGTCGTGAAAGCAGCATTAGAAGTTTTCTAACTGCACGTATTTTCGGGTTAGAAATGCCGACGCACTGGCTCTTTATTTCGGCGAAGATCCAGCATGGTGCCCTTTCGAGCAAGGTATGTTTAGCACTGCCTCTTGGCCATATCCCCATTCCTTTGCCTCATTAATAATCTTTGTTTGGAATCAGTTGTTTCTACACTGCTCGATTTCGTGCGGATGTTTGTGCGAGCGCATGAAGAAAACTGTATAGATCATTTAGAGCATCAGAATTGATCGCGCACGATCCGATTGAATAATGCCAGCATCGAGTTTTTGAGGCACAGGATGTAGAATACGTAGCCTGTATCGGACGAAGATATCAGAATTTCGCAGGAAAATATGTCATGTGTAATAGTAGTTTGTCCATGTTCTATATAATATTGTATAGTAAATTCTTTAAAAATGCAACTCTTTCCTTCATAAATTTATGTAACAAAATAAAAGAATACTTCATTGACATTTGATTATAATGATAATTGTCACGTACTTAATTGTTCAAAGATGGTGGTGTTAATAACGACAACTTTAAGCATATCTCTACATATTGTATGAAATTTTTTATTTTGGACATAAGTTGCCATTGCTTTGTTTTTTTTAATTCATTCATACCAATAGAGATGATTGTCTTCGTTCATATATTCATGATTTAACCTCTTATCTAATAAATGTAAAACTACACTTTGTTTATATTTTTAATAATCCTCCCTTTGAAACAAAATATGACATACGAGCTTCCATCATTTAATACTCGTTTTTTTAGCTATACTTGAGCACATCTAAATTTAATCATGGATCTTTCTAAATTACATTTGAGTACCATGAAAGCTCAACTAAGGATTCATTTGAATTACAATTGAGCATACTTCAAAAGTATTTCTTACCGGAACGCATATTTCACAAGCACACTCCATACTAGAGATCAGATATGCTTGATCACGAGCATATTTCAGAAGTTTTTTTCATCCGAACACTTATTTTAGACATACTTTTCATTTATATTCCTATGATCCACCTTTTATTTAACGAATGTGAAAGTTACATTTTGTTCGTAATTTCAAAAGATAGGCATAAGACTAATAATAGTGGAGCATGGGAAAGAAAATTGAAAATTGAAGTCAATGGGATTGGATTTCAAACAATTATGAATCCTTTTAAAGTTAAGGGCAAGTGTATGTTCTTCAGTCAATTTTTTTTTTTTTTTTTTTTTTTTGAAACGCCTATCTGTCTTCTTAGATCATGAATGAATTATTAATTATCAAGTCTATATAGTTTAAATTTAGATGTTGGTGATTTTCAACTTCTTCCAAATTAATATTTTATCCGATATTCAAAAATTTTCTAAGATTTTGGTGATTTTTAACTTCCTCCAATTTTCCTTTTACGGATCATTAAAAAGAAAATAAGATCGCGAAAGACAACTATCACCCTCACTATAAGGAAACAAATAATCTTACATATTTAAGGAGCCTTCCGTTTCAAAATTCTTTATTAAAACCCTCCACAAAATCGAGGTTCAATAATGACACTTCATCAACGTAGTGACTAAATAATGACACTACGCTAACGAAACTACGCAATTGATGTGTGTAAATGGGCTAGTTTAATAAATAAATTCAAATTGGGCTATTTAGAGGGGAAATTGGGCTATAAGAGCAATAAGGGCCAAAATTAAAGGGGTATAAATAAATAAATTGCCCTTTTTAATTAGCCGTTTTGAAGAATGAAATTCTTTTCTGTTGCCCATACGGATGCACTGAATTTAAATTTCTCAGTAGGTGAAGGAAAGGAGCAATAAAAAAAACAGTTTATTTAATTTTTCATAAACAACATAATTACATCAAAATGTTGTAGAGTCAAATAGTATATCCTATGTCATTAATTGAGGTCCTCAAAAGCTGACTCAAATAGTTATAGATATCAAGAAAAAAAAAAACAACACAATCTATTATTTCTCACGTTCTTTGCATTTTTAGTATAAGTTATTGTTTCGGTCTTTCATCAGTTTTGTTGGTTTATTTTGCTTTATTTTTCATTATAGAGGCATTTATTTTCTTTAGTTTAGGGTATTTGATTATAGGGAATTTGTTCTATGTGATTTTTTGGTTGTCTATTTTAATTATAGAGCACTTTTAGAAATATTTCATGCAGAATGTTGAGGGGGTTTTTTTTTTCATATTCTAATTTTGTCATTATTCGTCTATTGATTGAAGACTATTTCTAACACTAGTTAAAGACTACATGAATCGAAAATTGTTTGTGTCATTAGTTGAAATTTATTTGTAATACTGATTGAAAATTATAAATACCCTTTAAAACCATCACACACATAGAGTTTTTCGTCTTTTTTACTACGGTCTTCCAAAAAAAATTTGACATAAGAGTAGGACTGTCATTGAAGCCAAAAAAAAAAAGGCCATAAAAATGAAAATGGAAGGATAAACCATCTTTCCAATTTAATATTTGTATAAATAGGAGATGCATTGTTGTAACAAAAAATAAATCATCCAATATTATTAGTAAAGTTGTTATTTACAGCAAAAAAGCATTAATTTCTCTCCAAAAGGCAATTTGTTTTTGTTTAAAACTTAAAACAGGAGCCAATTTTCACAGGCTGGCATAACCGTCTGTTCCATTTTATCACAAAAATCCGTCACCGTCAAAAAAAAAGTTAAAACAGAAGCCAATTTTCACAGGCTGGCGTCACGTCACCATTTCTTTTCCTTCCTTTGTTTCACAAAAATTCGTCGCCATCAAATTGGCCGTTACGTCCGTCAGCGTTGGGGACACCATCCCCTTGCCAAGTCCAAACAATATCTTTCAGCGCCGGCCGAACGTCTTCTTCACAGAACTTGGAATATTCCAGAGTATCGCCGGAGGACTTTGAAAATTCAACAATGGCGATTTCCGGCGCTATTTCGAACACCTCCGCCGTCACTGACAGCTTTCCTTTTCTTCCCTCCGCCTGACCTTGCAGCCGGAGCTTGAAATCCTTCACCTCCGATACCTTGAAGCTCAGTCTCTTCGCCGCCGTCTCGATCTTCTCAATGATGGTCGACACCGTGCATCTCGATGTGAACATGGATCCTGTCTTCCTTTTGTTCTCGAACAAACTCGATAGATCGAATCCGGACGACATCGACGATATCAACTCGAACGCGTTGAAGAATTTCGGCGTTGAGAGTTTCGGACTCTCGGAATCGGAATTGAAATTGAAATCGGAATCGAAATCGAAATCCTCTGTCTTCGCTGTGAACGAGAGAGATCTGGAGAAATCTTTCCGGAACCAAGGAACTCGAGTGATTGCTCCGATTGTGATTCGTCTTCCTGGATCTACAACGAGGATTTTCCCAATTAACCGCTTCGATTCAGCAGAGAACCATGGCGGACATTCGAATTCGGCTTTGAAAACCTTCTTATACATGTTCATGATGTTCTCATCCTGAAATGGAAGAAATCCTGCTAACAAGACATACAAAATCACACCACAAGACCAGATATCGGCTTTGGCTCCATCGTAGCCTTTTCTTCTCAGAACTTCCGGCGCGACGTACGCCGGAGTACCGCACTGCGTATGGAGAAGACCGTCGTTCCGAAGCTGTTCCGGTAAGGCGGAGAGTCCAAAGTCGGAGATCTTGAGATCTTCGTTCTCATCCAGCAACAGATTCTCCGGCTTCAAATCGCGATGCGAAACTCCACGGCTGTGACAGTAATCAACCGCGCTAATCAACTGCTGAAAATACTTCCTCGCTACATCTTCCTTGAATTTTCCTCTCGAAATCTTGGCGAAAAGCTCGCCGCCGCGAACGTAATCCATCACGAAGAAGATCTTCGTCTTCGTCGCCATTACTTCTCGCAACTCAACGATGTTCGGATGACGAACAAGACGCATAACAGAGATCTCGCGCTTGATCTGCTCCATCATTCCTTCCTTCTTGACCTGATCCTTACACAAAACCTTAATCGCTACACTTTCACCAGACTCCAATTCCTTTCCGTAGTAAACCTTCGCAAACGTTCCTTTCCCTAGCAACCTTCCGATCTCATATTTACCAAACAAAACATGCCTCTCCTCCATTGAAACAGAGAATTCACCAAACAAACACACACACACAGAAATTACAAGTAAAAGTAATTCGGAATCTAGAGAAGAAACTCACTTCGATCTGTTCGTCGACGACGAAGACTGCAACGGAATCCAGGAAAGAACGGCGAAGATGCTGATTCCGATGGTCTCCATAGAGAGAATGAGTTGAAAACAAGAAACCGCCGCGATTTTTGGTACTTTCCTTCCTACAGCACATAGAATGAATCAGTTAGCAGTGGTTTTATACATGGAAAAGAAGACCCACATCGTCAAAATATATGGAAATTGCTATTCGCACCCCCATAAATTACTCACTACACTCACGGTTAAATTATAAAATACCTTAAATGACGGCTAAATAGTAATTCTAAAAAAAAAAAAACACAATTAAATACTGTTTTTTTTTTACTTGTCAATCATAGTAAATTTAGTCAATTATTTCGGACCATTTATGAAGCTTTATACAAATATAAAGATAAAATCTAACTTTTTCGAAATCCTAACAATTTTTTATTTTTGAATTCAACATAATTAGAATCGTATATATCAAATTTATAATTTAACTTAAATTTTAGTTTTTTATTATTGTTTTGATTGAAAATAGTGGTGTGTGCCGTGTGGATTCAGTGGGTTATGTGATGTTCAAAGTGAGGTAATTAACGACCTAAAATGGTAATTTCAGTTTAATTCGTTTTTTTTTTAAATCAATTTAATTCGTTTTTCAATCAGATAGGTTCAATTATTTGTTTTTTTTTTTTTAAATAGAAGTTCGATTATTAATTTCCAATTGTCTAACTAATTTGTATTATTTAATTAAATGGTAAGGTATCTTCATTTTTTAGTGTAAAATGTTCCACAGACTAACCTTATTTTGATGATTTAATTTTAAAATACAAATAATAATAATAATAATAATACTTTTTTTTATAGATGATGATATATTTTCGACTTGAATGAATTTAATTGTGGATATGAGATATAAACTTTTGCATTATAGTTTCTTTACTTTAATACAAACTTTCAATATAAAAGAAATGAAACACTAACTTAGTGTTGCTCATTTTGATCTTTAATTCTAATTATTAAATTTCGATGATTTTCCACGTATTTTACAAAAAAAGAAAAAAAAACTATATAATATTTAAAAGCTTAAAATATTTATTTGCCTTTTATGATGTTAATGAAATTAAAATAGTATTTTTATTATTTTCAAAAAAAAAAAGTATTTTTATCATATTTTAATATATTTATGTTGATCTTCTTGAACCACTCCTCCGTTAATATTTTTTTTAGACGCCCAAATAAAAGTTGAGTTTAAAATTGCAAACCACGAATTTAGTCAACCCAATCTTGAAATTATAATGAATAGTTATATGACAAATATTTGAAAAATTAAATTATACAACAAGTTGTAGATAAAGGAACCATAAATGCCAAAAATTTTGGCATTATAGTTAAGAGCAATAGCTGCCGCATTAGTGTCCACTTAATGATCAATAGATCTTAGGTTCGAATACTTCTACCTCTAATTATTGTAATCTCAAAAAAAAAAAAAATTAGGCATTATTTTGACGAATGTGACGTGCTCAATTCTGTTTTCTTAACATAATATAAATAATAACAATTTAAAAAAAACATAATATAAATAAATATATATCCGAGCAAAAAAAAAAAACAATAAGAACAATAATTGAGTTGTATCAACCTATACTCATTGATTTCAAGATCTAAATTTCCCCAAAAAAAAAACTCAACATTAATTTATATTTATATATTTTTGCTCTTATACTAAATAAACAATATATATATATACACACACATTTGCTCTTAAAATTAATATCATATTTGTTGTTCTAAAGATATAGACGGAGCATTTAAGACTTTGTCATTCTAGGTACAAAAAAACGCCTTAGTCACTAATTTAATTAGTATTTTTATTTTTTTTAAAAAAAGTCATTCATGTTCATAGGAAGAACTATTTGAGAAAGAATTCAAATTTTTTATATCTAATTAAATGTGATAATTACTTTAAAGTTTTTTTTTTTAAACGAGATGCTTAGGCACACTTGTACTATTTTCTAGAGACTACAACTAACTTTACAATATTTGCATAAAAGATCATTAAAGGGTAAAAAAGCCTACAAAAATAGGGTATAGTGCTAGATGGCTAAGAAAGGCATCACTTTCACCCAATAGTTAGATAACTATAACCCATCAAATATCTTTGCCCACTTATTATTTTTCCCATCTAATTATTATTATTTTAATTCATCAATCTCCTAATCAAATACCTTTTTCTTTTATATTTTAGTGGAGTTTGGTTTGTTCAACCCTTGTAATTTGGCTGCTTGCAATGGTGTCTAACGACCATTCAACCAAAATATTAGTAATAAATACTACTCGATGATGTCGTTTAATTAATTGTATCATTTTTTTATTATTTTATATATTTTGTGATCATACGAATATTTATTTTATCGATAATTTATAAACGATTAATATGTTATATTTTTGTTTGAGATTTTTTTATGTCACAAAAATATAGTAATCTTAAGATTATGCAATTGAAGATTAACAAACGAAAAAAATTATAACTATATGTGTGGGAGGTGAGTTATGTCCCACAATATATTTGGGAATGATACAAAAATGATTTATAATTAAATTCATTTTATTTTATATCTGAAATTTACAAATAAGTCTATTTTAAGAGATTTCAAGTCTTTACTAAGAATATCATTACTTGAATATAATAAATATGGAATTCTAGATTTTGTAACTTTTATATTGCTTGCCAACAAGAGCAGTTGCTCAACGGCACTAGTGTATATCCAATGACCAAAGGTCTTGGATTCGAGTCCCCAACCCCCAATTGTTGTAATCTAAAAAAAAAAAAAAAACTTTTATATTGCTTTTTTAGTAAATATTAACGCAAGTCAATTATTTATAATTTTTCGAAATAAGCAAAGTTTGAATGACACCTTATAATAATTTTATAACTAAAAGTTTATGAATTTATATTCGGCACTCATCCTTATTAAATTAAAAACAATTGTTTATTTATTATTATTATTTTTTTAATGATGCAGAGGAATAAATGTAATTTAAATAATGATGTGGATTTTGTTGGTTTGTTTTTATTATTGTTATTCTTCTTAGTTTATTCCCGATGGACCCCACTGAATCGTTGGAGGTAAAGTTCACCAAGTCAATGAGTAATGCGTGGCAGTCAAACAATGGCTGTAAACCAGCGATGATCGCGACCGGAGCTGGGTGTTGCCGACTGTGATTATTTAACACTCCTTTTTACTCTTCGGATTTTATTATTATTATTATTTTATTAATAACGCATTTTTTCTTTCACGAGTATTTAGGCAAATTAATTTAATTTAATTTCTATTTTTGAAGATTGGAATTTATGATGGAAGTATTTTGGTTAATTAAGTTATATTCTTGTAAGCTATTTCAATTAAATTTTCTTTTTTAAATCATTATTTTATTGAAGGACTAAAGGTAAAATATCATTTTAATTAGTGACTTTTGATATTTGATTCATCAAGATGGTGTCTATTTTAGATTTATCAAGGGTTCCACCTCAGTAACTAATATCTCTTATATATTGTTATAAAATTTTTACTTTTTCAGATGTGAGATCCTTGACACTCTCAACTACCAAATCAACACATAATGATTACTTTAGTATAATTTTGAGAGAAGCTTAATTTTGTTTAGGTGATTTTGACTAGTTTTAAATGAAATGAACTAAAGGTAGAATATAAAAATGGTTTAAATTGCCAACAAGAGCCATAATTTAATGACACTAATGTACATCTATTGATCAATAGATCCAAGGTTCAAATTCTTGATTATAGAAAGCAATTTAAATGATGCATTGACATTAAATAAATATTTAAGCACACCTATGTGTCTCAATAAGCCATATATTGTTTTTTCTAAATTAAAAAAATAGAAATATAAAATTAAAGAAAAATGAAATGTGACTCTCATTTAACCACATAGGGGATCTCAATATTTAGATGATGACACCTAAATTGCCCTCAGGATTATATGGTAAAACTAAAAAAAAAAATGGTTTAAATTGATTTACCTAAAAAAAATTGAAAATTAAATTTACACGATTACTAATTTGAGGTTTTAGTGGATGAATTTTCAATAAAATGGATAAGCCATTGTAATTAACGTAGATTCCAATATTATGGTCGTACTTAAAATAATGATGCAATTTCTAAGATATAAATTGAGAATATTTCTCTAAATTTTAAAATTTTAACATAATAGTTTTTTCCTTTTTTGGTTATTTTCCCGAAATTTGGCGAAAGAGGACACGACAAAGCGCCCATCGCCTGGAAGGGGCAAATTTGGAATAAAATAAATAAATCAGGCGGGTCCCACAGGACGCGCCCCATCACTTTGATAAAGATTGCACTGGGCCCTGGCGTCTGGCTCCTCTATCGACACGAAAAATATTATTAAACAATTATTTTAGGGAAGCACCGTTAGCAAAAAAAAAAGTTTTTTTGAATCAAACATCAGTTAAATTTTAGTTTTTAAAATAATAAAATAGAATATTCATTTCAATGATAATTAAATTAATTTTAACTTTTAATTATTGGTGAGATAATTATTTTAGTATTAACAATAATTTAATTTAAAATAAATATAAAAGACATATAATAAATAAAATTAAAAGAAAATAAAAGAGTTGTTCGCAATGATACTCCATCATGAACAATTTTGATTAGTTTTTTTTATGCCCAACAAAAATCTTATCCTACGAATCTTTGCCTTTCTTAATGGAAAAGCAGCTGCGGGTATTATTATTATTATTATATATAATCTATTTTGATATATTATATATTATAGATTGCAATATAACTCAAGTGACTTAATATATAATTTAATAACTAAAAAATTATATCAACAAAAACAATCTCTATTGATATCATGTGTAGTTTAGGCTCCTGTAATTTAGGCCTGTCCTTTGGTAGACATTTGGTTTTTTAAAATTTAAATCTATTTTTATTTAAACTTCCTATCATGTGTTTTATATTTCCTATCAAAATGAAATCTTTTTTTTCTTCCAAATTTTTATTTGGTTTTTAAAATTATAGGTAATATGAAGATATTCAAGTAAGAAAAAAAATATGTTCAAGTAGTTGTAGTAGGCTTAAATTTCAAAAACAAAATGGTTATCAAATGATAAATTAGTAACCAAAATATTATAGATTCGAGTCTTCAACTCCCAAATGTTGTTGAATTAAAAAAATGTAACTAAAAAATTATGAGTTTAAGTCTTATATACTAAAATATTGTTAAATTAAAATGTACGATTTTAATTATAATTGATACAATAATAATAATATTTTGAATACAAAAAATAATCTAATGTAAATATATTTATAAACTTTGTAGATGAAAAGCTAGTATAGAGTAACTTAGATTTACAATTGTTGGTGGCAAAAAATGGTATTTTGACTTCTACGGTGAATTTGTAGTACTGCAAGAAAAAAAGAAATAAGATACCAACGTGATGTTAGCCTCATAGTATCTTATGTTCAAGTAAGTAATGTGAAAAAGCTCATGGTTTAGAGAGTCTTATGAAATTTGTTTCCCTTTTATAATCTTTTTTCTGTAATGGTCGTCGGCTAATAATTGTCGAGTTTAATGTTGAAAAACATTTATTTACCATATTAACATTAGTTAATGGTTTGTAAGTGTGATGTTTATATGTTACATTGTAATAATGTCATTCGAGACGTTATGCTGTTCTTACGTTATGTACGTCGTGTTTGTCGTTCTTTCTTTTAGATTCGCCTCTTACCTTTTGCACGTGGCATTTTAAGTTATGATGAGCTTCAAATTTAATGGTTCATGATATAAGACTTTTCATTTGAAATAGAAGACTCTCAATTAAGGTGGGTTAGGGTGGACTAGACAACCCATAGGTTGCTAGGTCATGGCTTTCAAGGGGCACGCAACCTCCCATTTGGAGATTGTCTTGGTCTCGAACTTTGCCTCTTGAGAGTTATTGCATTGGACTATGAGTTTTTTGTTTGTTTGTTTCTTTAATTTTTTTTTTTTTTTTTTTTTTGTAAACTTTCTAAATTTTGATAGGTCGAGTCTATCTAGTTGTTTGGGGTCGACTAGACCATGAGTATATGCCTTTTGGAGGCTGGCTTGGTCCCAACTTTGCTTATCAGGAGTTGTTGTAGTTGGACTCTAGGTTTCTCGTTTGATCAATATTGTAACTCGTCAGACTTCGATGTGTCAAGTAATTCTAATTGTCTTATTAGCCTTTAATCACGTTTTTAATATCTTATTTCAACACTTTGTATAGCTAATTTTACCCATCATAATAGTTATGCAATTTTAGGAACCAAATAGATGCATACTTCAAAGTTTATTCCTAAATTTATAATTTAACCCTATTATTTTGTAGTTACAATATACCTTCGGTTGTAGAACTCTCTACTCCATATAATGTAGTGTTACTTTCATGTATCTAAATTTCCATTATAATGTGATGCTACTTTTTATATAAGATTAGATAAGTCGTATGTTCCTCATTCGATTAGCTAAAGAAGTTGCTTGCCTAACGTACACTATAAATTGTATTTCAAAGACTTTTATATTATTATTATTATTTTATCACTTTAGAAAATTTCTTACTTAGGCCAAAAAGAGTTGTTGTTCAACGACGTCAATGTATTCTCAAAAAAAAAAAAAAAAAAAAAAAAAATCCTTACAAACACTATTGATTGGAGTTTATTAATCAGCCCGATACTTCGAGAGGACAAAAATAATAGACCCACTAATTCATAATGATAAAAATAGGTATGCATATCATTATTGAAAACAAACAAGTTAAAATATAACTGTAATCTCAATATTGGAAAAAGTTTAAATTTAGTATCTATGATTTGGCCAACATCATTCATAATCATTGATAAATTATGTATGGCATATTCATCTGTCAATAACTTTTGTCTATATTTGTATTTTGTTGATGATATAAATTAAATAGTTGATTGAATTAAAAAAAAAACTTTAAAGTTAGAAATTTAATACCATTTAGGTAGAGATTGACAACTTAATTTTATGGGAAATTGTACCTAATGAATTTTTTTAAAAAAATAATTATAAATGTAGATAAATTTTAAAATATTTACCTTCGTAATTTTTTTTTTTGAGAAAATTTGCATTCGTAATTAAAAAAAAAAAACATCTATAATTATTAATATATTTTAATACTATATTATTATTAATATCAATGACTATTGCCAACAAGAACAATACCTCAGCGGCATCCAATAACCATCACGAATTTCTCTAGTTCCAATTGTTATAATTTAAAAAAAAAAAAAAAAAAACTATTTTTTTAAAAAATTGACCATAATTATAATTATTTTTTAAATATGTGTTTTCTTAATTTTATTCCCTTGGCACCATCAACAATTGTTTTTGTTTTTAATAAAAAATCGTATTATTTATACATTAATTTTTAATTTTTACCTACTCATAATTTTCTAGGACAGAGATTATTTATTAAGTTTGATTTCATGATAAACATTGAATTCTCACTTTTTTTTTTTTGAGAAACTTTGAATTCTCACTTTTAAACTATAGAAATTTAGTTGTAATTTTCTCCATCAAATTTGTAATTTAAGCTTTAAAATATACAATATGGGACTTAATTTTGTTATTATTATTATTATATAAAAACTGGCTTGATTTTCAAGAAGGAAATAAAATATAAAATGGGGAGTTCTCAAAATACTTCCAAACTCAACTACTTATTTACCTACCTCAAGATTAAGAAATTGATAATTTATTTTAAACCCTATTTTCATGAAATCAATCTTAATTCTTGGACTACTTTTCTTTTCTTTTAGAATAACAATGATTAGCTGTTTGAAGTTAATTAAGACGATCCAATAAATATTGCTTTTATTTTAAATTTTTGGTTAGCCATTAGAACTAAGCCACGTGACCCAAGTGGCGACCTTCGGCCCAATACTTTTGCACCACAACTCGCTTTTGCTTTGTAATGGTTGGTGAAAATCTTCCATATGTTTCGAGCCACGTAGCACATGCACAAACCCAACCTTTTTTTTTTTTTTTTTAATTTTTATTTTATGTGATTCTAATAAAAACAAAAATGTAAATTCAAATATATCCTAAAAAAAAATTATGATGTCAAGTTTCTCCACAAAGGGTCCCGAGATAACTTGACAAGACATTCACATCAGCCGACTTTTGGATAATTGTTACTTTTTCTTGGACATGGTTAAGGCAGGTGTTTTTGGACCACTAGAATAAAGGAGAAAATGAAATTGACTATAACTTTTTGTGTTTTGATCACGAAATTATTATTCTCATGAACAAGTTTTTAAAAAAAAAAAAATTTTATTATTTTTCTAACTATTTTTTATTTTCTTTTCAACTACTTTTTATACATCGCATGACTATTTTTCACTCATATCATTTTTATTATTTTATTTTTTTCATAATTATTACATTCACCTCAAACACAAATAATCATTGTCTTCCCTATTCTCTTTCTCATTCTCATTTTCCACCTAATCATTATCATTTCTCTTGCTCCAAATTCATGTTTTTTTTTTTATCAATATACTAATAACCTATCTTATTAATTAATTCCTCCACACACACTATTCATTAATTCATCGGTTAGAGAACCAAGCCAAGCTAACGAAAATTAAAAAATCATAACTCATTAGTCATCCAAATCCAAATAGAATTATAACCCAACTTAAGATTTGGAATGGATAGTCTAAGTTTCTCGGGTTGTTTTTTATTTTTATTTTTTATTATTTTTTAGACTAAAACAATTGGGAGTGGGGAGATTCGAACCCACGATCTCATGATTATTGGGTGTACAATGATGCCGCTAAGTTTCTCGAGCTTTCAGTTTTTTGTAACGATTAGTCTAATTTCTAAAATTGGCATAATTATATTTATAGTTTACAAGTTTGGAATCTAGTTTCAATTTGATCTTTATAATTTAAAATTAAATATTTTTATTTCTAACATTTCAATCAACCAATTCGTACATCATATGTTTTAACCTATAAAAATAAATTAAAAGTCATGTTTAATAACTATTTAATTTTTATTTATAATTTTTAAATTTAAGTTTGTTTTCACTAAAATTGATGATGTTGAGAAGACACTTGATCGAGATGTGGGTTTTAGGATCATGCTCCCTTCGAAATCTACTTCTGACATTAATTTGTAGACACTTTAACTGTGTATTCACTCATTGAATGTATTTAATGTTGCATCCTAGTATGAAACTCTGACTCTTGATCATTGAAAAAAAAAAACTATAAATATTTAAAAGCCTTATCATTTTTGGACGTAAGAACTTCAACATGAGTGTATAAATAATTTTTGTTTAAATTGTTATATTGTTGTTAATTACCTATAGCTTCTATACCAAGAGACTTATTTGTTATGATTTTTAACCTTTTTTTATATATCATAAGTTCAAATCAATTTACGCATAATTCAATTAATGTCACAAGACATATTACTCGATGAGTAAACAACTTAACGAACCATTATCGAATAATTTTCAATTTGTATTGAGTGTTAAAGCACGCATGTTCGTGGCTACACATAATACAAAAGAGATAAATGATATAATTAACTATTATTTGGATTTTCCTCCTTATGATATGTAGAAATAATCAACATATACATATAAATTTTAATATTGGCAATCACGTATGGACCTAATAATAATTTTTTTCGTTGAACGTGCCAATGAATTAAAATTCTATTGGCCCGTTTTTTTTTTTCGTGCGGGATAAAAGTGAGTTTTTTTTTTTTTAATATCGAGGGAGAAGACAACAAACTTTACACAGAGAGTATCAATATTCATGACTATTATATTGAACTGATTTATTACCAAACAATGAAACAATTGCGATTCTCGAAATAAAAGTGAGTTGAATGTAATGTTCACATGACTTCTATCACCATTATCATAGAAAATAAATGACTAAATATTTTATATTTTAAAATATGTATTTTTTTTTAAGCTCTACAATAATTAAAGACGAAGGATTTAAATCTATGATCTCAGGTCATTTGTAGGTTGTTTTTTTTAGGATATTGTACTCATTGGTTTTTTAGACATGTATCTTTAACATCTCAAGAAAAACAAATATTTTTAATTTAAAAATTCAATTCAAGCCATTATTCAAAAATGTATTTTTATAATATATTTATAAAATTTAAAACTAATTATAATTGTAAAAAAGAGCAGCATTCCAATAGCATCTTGTATGACCAAGTAACATCATGGTCATAGGTTCAAATTCTCCATCCTAAATGTTGCGATGAATTTAAAAAAAAAAAAAAAAAGATATATATATATATATATATAATTACCTACCAAATATTAAGTTGAAAAGTTAATATCTAATATCAAGCACATCTAATTTTATGTATTAAAGTAATCAAACTCATATATTTTTTAGGTTGGATTGAATTATTGAATCGTGTTTATTCAAATATTTTCTCTTTAAGCCCAACCAATAAAAAAAAAAACAAAATTATATGATATTGAATTCAAACACATGTTGCATATTTTGTTAGGGCATATTCTATACCAACATGCTAAGAATGTTTTTTTAATTAATCTCACACATACATATAAGATTACTCTTAGTTTGGGTTGAATCGAACAAACAATTGACAAATAAAAAAACCAATCCAACCTATTACTCACACATATTTTCTTTTATCCAACTCAATGCAAAGAAGATTATAACTCAACTCAATCATTTGGATTATGTGTCTCTATTGCTAGTTTTCTTTACAACTTTACAACTTTACAAATACATATACATATATATTTCTACATTTCAAAAAGTTTATTATTGGACAGTTATGGGCGGGCTTAATTGGGCCTAACGAAAATTCGACGCACTCCCGGCCTATTTAATGGGCCTACTGGGCTTGGAGTCGGATGTTTGTTTAAGCCCATGAATTCAACAAAAAGCCCACCGCCAGTTCTGGTACAGTTTCCTTCGGAAGGGAAAGAGAAGACATAGCAAATTCGAGCAGTGGAAAGAAGGTGAATTGCAGAATGGACGAAGAACAGATTACGAATTTTGTGTCGGCGTATCTGAAGAAGAAGGTTTCAAGGAATTGAAACGAGCTTTTCAGGAGGAGCTTCGTCAGAGCAACACTAATTCTAGCTCTTCCATTGATCTCGACTTCGCCAACCGCTTGTTTTCCTTCTCCGAGTAATTTCTCTCCCCTTGTGATTTATTTTGATTCCCAATTTTCATTTGCATTTTAGTAATTTGTGGGTAATTCGTACTTCTGAATTAGTTGAACCTTTGATTCTGGTGTGTTGAGTATTCTAATCACACATTGTCACTATCTAAATTCTAAATGGTATTATAACTTATTAAAACTTTAAGTGGATAATCGGCCCAAAAATTTGGATCAAACTTATAGTTTGTGAACCCAAAATGCACCATCTTAAAAGAGACAGGTTGATTTTTTTTGTTGTTTATATTTATGAGTGTCTAGGCTAGCTTATGCTGACCTTAGACTATTCTCACGAGATAGGGCCTTATCTCATAATGGAAAGGTGAAGAGATGAGATGTGTTACTCCATCTATTATCAATTAGTTTTGAGATGAATTCTAATTTATCTAATGATGAGTTGATACCATTTCAACTTGTTGAGAATCTCATATTGGAAAGGTGATGAAGACTCAAAACTTTTATAAGAAATGGGGATTAATCCTCTCAAAGATGAAATCTCATGCAAAAAGTAGTTTTTTTTTTGTTTTTTGGATCTATGGTTTCTGAGTGTGGTCCTCAATTGTAAAATTTTTTGCCAGTGTTGCGGATGATGGCTTTTAGAAATAGAGTGAATGGGTTTATATTTTTGTAGGATTACTTTATTTCAAATGTTTTCGATTATAACGACTAGATTTGTACCCTAGCTTATGTAAACTTCTCGAGAGCTATTGGTAGCGTATTCTCTTTTGACTTTTACTTTTGCGGAGGCTTAGGAAGCTTACATGAAACCACTTCATTTAGAAGCAATTGCAAAACGATTATTGTTACTTAATAATTTTGAGATGGGCAACTTTAGCATTGATCAACTAGTTTAAGGCATATATTTGGGTTAGATGTTCCAACTTCCCCAGCTCCATGATGAAGCCTGGAATTTAGTGAGTGCTCAAATTACCTCCCCAACTTAATTGTTAAATCTCTTGTTATCTTTCGAGTTCGGGAGAGATGTGAGTGCTCCCGAGCAGTGTTTTAAACAGTCCCAAAAGGTGCGCCTCAGGCTAAAAAAGGCTCTAGGTTCCATGTTGGCGCCTTGCCTTTCCAGGCACACGCCTTTCATTAAGCCCTTAGGCGCACAAGTCGCGCTCCTTGAGGGTTTTTTTATTTATTTAAAATCTAAGTATTTTCTCTTTTTGTTTTTAAAATTTCAAATTCGATCAACAATTTCTTCAAAGTGTTATTTTATAAAAAAAAGAATTAAAACTTAATCGTCAATCCACTTCTCTGATCTCTCTAATTATCGCGAATGAAGGAGTGGATGAGGATGAATATGTATTTACCGACCATAAGTTGATCTTTAGGGCTTTTTATTTTGGATTAATATTTTAAAGTTTCATGTTTCTTGTGGGGTGACTATGTAAAAAACTCTATATTGAAAGAGATTAATATATCTATGTTTTGTGTATAGATACATATATACATTTATTTTATTTTTCTATGTATGGTGTGCCTTAAATAAAAAATCTCACGCCTTTTGGTGTGCATTACGTCTCAGGTTCTAGAGGGTCATTGCGCCTTGAGCCTTTTAAAACATTGCTTCCGAGTATATAGTAGGGCGAAACTCCGATTCCCGGCTAAAAAAAATTACTTCCCATTCTCTTCTTCTTTCATTGAAGGTCCTTCAGTTTCGTTCTGCCAAATGTTCCAGTAGGCAGCTTTTATAGCATTATTAGTCCACAATTCTTTCTTCTTTCCTTTGGTAGGATAACCCCGCTAGAATGTTCAATACAATCTACTGGGGAATTGTTAAAAACCCGTTTTAATCTTAACTTTGTTTGTTGAAAAGAGAGTCCCAGAAAATGTTGTTGAAGGAACAGTGAAATAAAAAATGGGCTTCATTTTGTTTTCCAATAAGGAAACTCTTTCTTGAGTTCTTTCTGCTGTATTAGGCCAAACTAATACTTTCACCTTCTTCGGAGTTAGTTTTCCAGATAGCATTGGTCAGATTGGCTGGAAAACTACTATGAGTGGCCGTCGAAAGTGAAAATGGAAATTTCGAAGAAAATATATCCAAAGCTTCAAGGCATCGCCTTCTTCTTTCACTTTGGATGGTTGGACTGGCAATTAAGGATGAACTTGTTCATGCCTTCCTTTTCTAAGGGATTATACTATTTGTTCTCTCGTCCAAGAAATACAAGTCGACCCCCCTATTTTAGCATAGAATCATTACACACACAAACACACACTCTCTTTATGCATCCAATTTCACTGATATATGTTCAGATTAGAAACTTTCTTTGTGTTCTCTCTCGACTTTTGGGTTTGGGTGGATGTTAACAATGTCGTGGTTTTCATCCTCATTTTAGTTTATTTGCTTCTGTTATTAACATATTGTATTTTATTGAATAGAAGAAGGGTTATTGAGTATTTTTTTGCAGAGCAGATTCCACTCAGGTACCTTGAAGGATATAGCAAGCTTAGGTCATGGGCTATACAACTCACTAGATTTATACTAAGTTGTAATATTTTTCTTGAAATGATGTGTTGGTTGATATAATTAAATTTAGCCCAACTCACCAGCTTAAGCTTTTAGGTTGATTGGTGGCTTAACATAATTCAACATGGTATCAGAGCTCATTAAGCCCAAACAGGCCAATCCAATAAAATAAAATTGAGATTCGATTCAAGATTGATGACACAAAAGAGACACCATCTTTAAGGGCATGCTAGGATAGGTGGACTACTCCTCTTATCACCAATTAGTTTTGAGATAGATGTTCACACTATCTAACATGGTATCTGAGCAAGAGGTCTTGAATTCGAGTCCCAGCCTAGTCGTTTCCTCCCCATTTAAAATTGAATTCCACTTGTAGGACATTTCTCAAACTTCTAAGCCCACAACTGAGGAGAATGTTGATTGATATAATTAAATTTACCCCAACCCACCAGCATCTTAACCTTTTGGGTTGATTGGTGGTTTAACACAATTCAACATTATAATGCATTTTAAACTTTTTTAAAAAATTACATATATTTTTTCTTCTTCTTCTATTGACAAACTTTACTTCTTGCCTTTTCAGCATGAGTTGCTTCGCGGCCGTGTTTATTCATTGTTTCATGGATCTCTTGTGGCTAAAGGTCTTATTCAAGAAGGTCTGCAAACTAATATCCTTCTTGACAGCTCATGTAATAATGGTACATATGATCAAATTTATATTATTTTGCTTGATATCTGCCAGCTCGAACCTTTTTCAATAGGTTCCGTGAAGACCGTGAAATGATGCACCTTTGGGACATACAAAAGTTGGAAGGTGTCCTATCTCCCTCTCATTTGGAGGTTTGCCATAACCAGTAATGACTTTCTTATGTTTCTGTCATTGTTTAGTGAAAACAGTACTGGTTTTTGTTTTGACATTATGTTGATAATATACTCTAGGAGATGGAATTTGCTCATTCTCTTAGGCAGAGCAAAGTCAACATAAAGATATGCCAGGTAATTCTTAGGCTATCAATCATTATTTAGTAACATGTTCATGAGTATCATGGATTTGCTCGAGTTATCTATACGTCATCTGAGATCTCTCTCTGAACTAATCAAACTATATTTTCTGAAAGGCTTTATTTTCAATTATGTTATTCAGTACTCCTAAGAGATGCTACCACAATATCTTCATAAGACCCAAACCACAGTAGTACTCGGGATTATCAATGAACGTGTCAATTTCAATCAAAGGTCTGTTGCTTTTTCACATTTCATTGTGTAGTTTTTATGCATGCTCCTGGTGTTTTATTTTTAACTCTATAAAAAGCTTCATCTGGTTTTACAGTTTTCCCTGGTCAACCTAGCTCAATATCTGATGATGCTGAACTTGTGACACTCACGGGAAGCACTCAGGACACTGCTAATCAGATAAATAAAAAAGAAGTCGGGGTGTGTTTGCTAAGCTAGGCTACCAACTTACTTAGCCTATGAGTTCTAATCTTTCGGGATGATTATTATTTTGCTTGGTTGTCGCCTTTTTAAGATAATATCGAAAAAATACAATATATTAAGATAATATTTTTGCCCTAGGACGAATTTGCTCTGGTACCAATTTGTTAAGACCCAAGCAAAATAGAACTAATATTGAAAATATGATAAACACCAAACACAAGAACACTCTATTGAAAATAGATAGAGGTTACAATACCATACCCCTAGCGTTTCGAGAGGGCTAAGTCTCTCCCACCAAAGTCTTTGCCAAGACAATGCCTAATATTTTTCTCTGCCTTTCCAAAGACCCTAAACTCCTATTTATACTAACCCTTAAGTACTAATTGCTATTCTACCTTTACATATATTATACTAATATTCTCATCCTAGCTTTGGTACTCTATCATATCCCCGTCCTGAAATACACATTGTCCTCAAGGTGTGGGTTATACAACACATTACTATAATTACCCATTGCACAACAGACTAAAATGCAGATTTTTTTTTAAACTTATCGCAACAAAATAACAAATAATAAAAATAATAACACCCCCTTTTTGTAAATGGCTCATTCCTCCCAAAATCACATCCTTCTTGCACAAGATAAAGATCTTGTCCCATCCACAAAATGTCACATCACCATTTCTATCAAAAGGTCACACCTCCATTAATACTCCCCCATTTCGTCCTTATTTCACTCCTTCCTTTACCTAATGTTCTTTTTTTTTTCTCTCTTTTTTCAAGAACTTCATTCTCTTCCCCAAACCTTTCTTCTTCCTTCTCAAAATTTTCTTCTCCATTACTAACAAATGAAACTTCTTCCTTGACACTCTCAACTTACGTCGTCGAACGCAATATCGAACACCACCCCTCGACATGTGGAATACTCCGACTCATTCTTGCAAAATCTTTAAACTCCCACAATTTCCAAGTCAGCCTCCTCTAGGTTGCTTCTTTTTTGTTCGAGGTGTTGTCTTCCTCCCTTGACGTCTTCCACTTCTCTTGCTCGCTCTCTTCCGGTTTTCTTTTTTTTTTTCTTTTGCTCTTTATCTTGTTTTCGATGCTTTGCTGCCTCTCCTTGGCTTTGCTTACCCATTTTTTGAGATGTGTTGCTGTTGATTTTGGGTTTGGCTACCCCTCTTTCCATGTTCAGCTCCCTTTTTTCCTCCATTTTTTCCTTCTGCTGGCTACGAATCTCAAATTATTTTTTAAACGCCTTAAATTCTTCCTGTATTGCCATTAAAGCTTGTTTCATTTCATCTCATGCTTGCATTTGTTTGGTCGTCGAGGCACGTAAGTCCAACAAGATTTCATCACGATCCATCGCACTCTTGCCCTAGGACGAACTTGCTCTGATACCAATTTGTTAAGACCTCAATAATCTTAACAAGCACAATAGAACTAATATTGAAAATATGATAAACACCAAACACAAGAACACTATATTGATAATAGATAGAGGTCACAATACCATACCCCTAGCCTTTCGAGAGGGCTCAGTCTCTCCCACCAAAGTCTTTGCCAAGACAATGCCTAATATTTTTCTCTACCTTTCCAAAAACCCTAAACTCCTATTTATACTAAAACCTTTAAGTACTAATTACTATTCTACCATACATATATTATTACTAATATTCCCATCCTACAGGGGATATGATAGAGTACCAAAGGTAGGATGAGAATATTAGTATAATATATGTAAGGGTAGAATAGTAATTAGTACTCTAAGGGTTTTAGTATAAATAGAGTAGTTAAGGTTCCTTGTAAGGTATGAATGTTTTGGTATTGTTGTTTTGTTGTCTTGTTCAACAAGTTGGGAGAGTGTAGCCCTCTCGAAAGGCTATGGTATGGTATTGTAACATCCTTCTATCTATATTATCTTAATATATTGTGTTTCGTTGTTAATCTTTTCAGTATTAGTGCTATTGTGCTTGTTAAGGCTATTAGTGTCTTAATAAATTAGTATCAGAGCAAGATCGTGATGAAATCTTGGCAGAGTTACGAGCCTCTACGACCAAACAAATGCAAGCATGGGAAGAAATGAAACAAGCTTTGAAGGCAATACAAGAAGGTTTGAAGAAAATAGAAATAAAGTGGGAGATTCGTTACCAACGGAAGGCAAAAAGGGACCAAAACACAAAAAAAGAGGTTGTGGATAGCAAGATTGAACCCAAAATCAGCAGCAGTACATCCCAAAAAATGGGTAAGCAAAGCCAAAGAAAGGCATCAAAGCATTGAAAACAAGGTAAGGTCAAAAGAACAGAAAGTGGAAGAGAGCGAGCAAGAGAAGTGGAAGACTTACACCTCGAACAAAAAAGAAGCGGCCTACAAGAGACCGACTTGGAAATTGTGGGAGTTCGAAGATTTTGCAAGAATGGGTCGGAGTATTCCACATGCTGAGGGGTGTTGTTCGATATTGTGTTCGACGACGTAGGTTGAGAGGGTCGGGGAAGAAATCTCGTGAGTTAGTGATGGAAAAAGAAACTTTGAGAAAGAAGAAGAAACAAAGAATGGGGAAGTGTGGGTGGAAGAGAAGAAGGAAGAAGGGTTGGAAGAGAGATAAAAAGTTTTCAAATGAAAAAAAAGAAGAAGAAGAAGAGGGATTATGTAAAGGAAGGAATGAAAAAGGAGAAAATGGGGAGAGCCTTAATTGAAGGAGTGACTTTTTGATGGAAAAGTGGAGATGTGACTTTTTGATAAAAATTGGAGATGTGACCTTTTGTTGATAAGACAAGGTCATTATCTTGTTGGGGAATGTGTTTTTGGAGGAATGAATCATTTAAAAAAAGGGGTGTTAAATTTTTTATTTTGTTGGGATAAATTGTAAAAAAAAAGGTTCATTTTAATTTGTTGTGCAATGGGTAATTATTGTTGTATAGCCCACACCTTGAGGACAAGGTGTATTTCAGATTAGGGGATATGATAGGTACCGAGGGTAGGATGGGAATATTAATATAATATATGTAAGGGTAGAATAGTAATTAGTACTCTAAGGCCTTGTTTGGTTTGCCGTTTGAAATACGGGAGTTTGGATTGGAATCCGGGGGTTTGGAAACCCATGTTTGGTAAATGTAAAAAGTATGGAATTTGATTCCGGGGGTTTTGACCAATGCGAATCCGGAGATTGGAATCCAAGGGTTTGAAAACTCTCTTTCTCGTATTTCTTCCTCTCTAATATAAAATAAAAATACAGTGCATATTTCGTCGAAATTCCAAAAAACTTTCATAAATGGAACCAATCAAATAAACCTTCGTTCAAAAAAAAAAGTCTATTTATTTTTTTAAAAATCTATTTAAATTTAATTGATTTTTTTCTTCTTTTTATGTTTATCTTCTAATTTATTAAGTATATATATTTTTATATTTATAATTTAAATAAAAATACGAAAGTGGTTTTAAAAAATGAAAATAGTTTTTTTTAAACCCACCTTTTTTTATACTGTTCGAAAAAATAAACTTGTTAGAAAATAAATAATGGTAAATGATCTCATTTCTTTTTTATGTTCTTTCCTTTATATGATCCAATATTTATATAAAAAGTTTTATTCCATAATTCTTTTGTTTCAACATTCTTAGGACATCAAATATTTTTTCATTTAATTAAACAGTCTAAAATTATTTAAAAATATGAGACCATCTTTTCATTATAAAAAAAAATCATCTTTTCTTTATAAAAAAAATAAATTAAGTTTTGATAATTCAAAATAAAAAATATGAGATCATCTTTTCCTACATGAACCTATCTATTGTGATCTTTTGTAATTTTCATTCATATAAATGAAAGTTTCCTGTTTCCTATCAAAAAAAAAAAAAAAAAATAAATAAAATAGACTATAATCAAAATATAATATTATTTTAAATATTTTATTAACATTCTATTCTGGAATATCAATCCAACAAACCAAACACCTAATCAAATTCCCTGGAATTTGATTATGGTACTGGATTATGGGGAATTTGGATTCCAACCCGTAAACCAAACAAGACCTGGTTTTTAGTATAAATAGAGTAAGGGTTCCTTGTAAGGTATGAATATTTTGGTATTGTTGTCTTGTTGTCTTGTTGTCTTGTTCAACAAGTTGGGAGAGTGTAGCCCTCTCGAAAGGCTATGGTATGGTATTGTAATGTCCTATCTTTATTATCTTAATATATTGTGTTTCGTTGTTAATCTTTTCGGTATTAGTTCTATTGTGCTTGTTAAAGCTATTGGTGTCTTAACAGTTTGCTAAGCTACCAACTTACTTAGCCTATGAGTTCTAATCTTTCGGGATGATTATTATTTTGCTTGGTGGTCGCCTTTTTTCTATTAAATTAATTGTTGACAAGCTGTGACATCTTTGCTCTTTTTCTCAATTTGAAATGTAAAAGGATATCCTTCAATTTTATCTAAAAGAAGAGAAATTTATGTTGAAATGTGAATTACTTGCAGTTACTGGGTTTTCTTTTCTCCCTTCTTTAAATTTTTCGTTTGAATTCTTGCTGGTTTGTTATCCTCTTCAATTTCAAATGCCTTGATTGTTATATACAAAATTATGCTTGTACTAGTTACTTGAAGAATCTTTAGAAGAACCCTTGGAGAAAGCTGCTGGTTTGCTTTCAAATTCTGAAAAGGCTGAGGGAGAAACGAAGGACGGTGATGCAGATGAAACTAAGGTATCTCTACTGATCGAACGCTTCTTATCTTTAATGGAGATACTCTCTTTTATCTATAGCTTGTTATCATTATCACCGCATTGTTATTATTTTATAAATCTGCATTGTCTATTCTTGTTTATTATCTACCATGAATTATACGTCCTCATTTGCTTGTTTAGAAAAGAACAACCGAGGGAGGAAAACAAGGTGCTTCAATTAAAAAGGCCAAGAAGGACAAGAGTGTAGGTGCAACTGGGAAAACCCTGAGGGCTGAAGCTAATTCTGCATCTATTGCACCACGAGTGAAGCCAGAGCTTGCTTTACCCAAAATGTATTTTCTTTAATCCTGTATTATATTATTTTATTGCCAGTCATAATTTATAGCTCTTAGCTAAGTAATTGCTGTACTGCGGCAGCCACTCTGCTCTTCCTTGTATGGATAAGTAGGTGTAATCATCTTGGAATATGAAAATGATGTACTGAATATTATCTTTTTCTACTAAATATCAGTTATCATCGTGGGTTGACCTAGTGGTTAAGATAGTCTTGGAGAACCAAAAGGTTATGGGTTCAGTGACCACCAATTTAGGAATTAATTTCCCTACGAATTTTTTTGACAACCAATTGTTGTAGGGTTTGACAATTTGTCCCGTTAGAATAGTTGAGGTATGTATAAGTTGGCTTGGACATCATGGATATAAAAAAAAGAATGTTATCTTTTTCTATCCTAGCTTTGGTTAGAGGGGTAGAGTAGAGGGAATTGAACCACTAACCTCTTGGTCGATGGTATGTGTCAATTATTGTTAAGCTAAGCTCTTCTTCTTGCTAGCTTTGGTTAGATCTTATGGGATTAGTTCGTTATCTATTAGTGGTTTCCACATGTTAAGACTGAGTTGAACTAAGTTGTTGTCTAGAATTGAAGCATTTATAGATGTGAGGGAAAGGTGTAGGACTAGTTCTTTGATGAATATGAGGAAACAGTAACAGTAATAGTTTCCATGCTATTGATTTTTCGTGTTGATTGAGAGGAGAGAAACAATAGAATCTTTAGAGGGTGGAAATATCGACCAGTGATGTTTGGTTTCTCATTAAGTTCTATATTTCTCTCTAGACTTCTGTATGTATTATGTGTGTCATTTCATTTATTTTATGCCTTTTTTGTTTGTATGTCATTTCATTCGTTTTTCAAGGAAAGCGTGATTTATCATAAGAAAATCTGATCTATCCTGTTGATTGCTTTCAGTTCAACAGAGGTAGAACAATCTATTCTTGAAGACTTGAGAACCCGTGTCAATTGAGTTCTGTTGCACTGCCATCAGTCAGCTTTTATACCTTCATTAATCACAACGGGTATCTATCTAGTCTTCTTTCTGTTCCTGTTAGCAGTTTGTTCCATCTCAATACGCATGCAGTTGATATCATTGATTCTGATGTAGTTTAAACTGTTCATCAATAGCACACGATGGAGCTTTAGTTGCTGGTGGTTATTCAGACTCTTCTTTGAAGGTAAGCATTTTCTTTTTAAGTTACTAGAGCGGTCTAATTATTGGATGCTCACTTCCAAAATCTTGGTGGGTTTCTATGCAGGTATGGGACATGGCAAAGCTGGACATCCGGCTGGCAATAGTAAGTCTGTTAATCAGTTGGGCTGTTTCTATTTCTGTTTCTGAATTATAGTTTGTAATATTATGCTCTTTAGTCTTAAAAAAAACTATATATAAAAAATCTCATCAATATAAAAACTTATACATTAAAATCTTTTCATGATGTTACCTCATTTTGATTTTCAAGTGATATGACAATAGCCAGGGGCTCTGGAACACAGATTAGTTTTATCATTTCATGGCCTCTGTGTTTATTTTAGTAAATTGAATTATATTTATCATTTATGAATATCTTACAGACATATTGTTAATTTGTGTGTATTTTTATGTTAAAGAAATCAGTAGAGATTTTTTTTCTTCTGATTTTTTATCTCCTACTTCAGGAGGATTGATTCATCTTCTCAGTGTACCAATTTTGACTTAAGTCATCAACTATTATCTTTTCCCCCTTTCAGATTTCATTTTCAAAATGAAAAGCCTGTTTTCTCTTGCTGTCACATTAAGCATCATCATGAATTTTTTTCAGAAATTTTTTTGCTCAGATATTTTCAGAAAAGGAATTGACCTCAATATCACCTCTATCAGCTTTTTTGCAGGATGAAAACGACATGTCTACAAGTGATCAAATGACAGCGCATACAAATGGGAAGATGTGTTATGCATTATTTCAAGGTCATTCTGGGCCTGTTCACTCTGCCACTTTCAGTCCCTTTGGGGATTTTGTTCTTTCATCCTCTGCAGACACAACTAGTATGATCATACTGTCACTTCTTTTTTCTTTTAAGTTCGGTTATAGTTTTCTTTCCTGAGATTATGAATATTTATGTTATTCGGTTGCAGTTCGATTGTGGAGCACAAAACTAAATGCCAATCTTGTTCGCTACAAAGGTCACAATTTCCCAGTATGGGATGTTCAGGTAAAGACGGTCACTGCGTATCAGTTAGAGTTTTTTAAAGTGACGACTATGAAGTGAAGAGGTTGTTAGCCACGAGTAGTGTTAGAAATAGAGTCCAGCAATAGTGAGGCAGGCCGACAATTTTCTCGTGCTCTTTCACTATTTGGCCCCACCAATTTTGGTCTTCACTCTTCACTTCATTATGCAATATTTGTGGTGATAACATATGAAAGACTAGTTGAGGGAATCTGTTCATCCTACTCTAACTTGTAATTATTTAATCCTGACCCTTTTTTTGATGTAGAATATCTCTAGTGTTTGAGTTGATGATCTGAAACAAAGTAACTTAGCCTATAGCGAAAAAAACTAAGGAAAAGAAAAAAAATGAATTTAATCGATTCGTAAAAGAGCTTCCTCCATATCTTTCTTTTTTTCTCC
>JBBMKA010000022.1:1074430-1099454 GCA_037833695.1 Sechiopsis laciniata | reverse complement strand
TTACGCGCCGAACCACTTTACATCGTTGTGTCAATTTCTCTATTCTCTACCTTTTACTTACTGTTTTGGATGATATTACATGGCTGGAAAATTTTTCCAGCTTTGTTAATAGTTTGGTTCTTCAATCTTTGAGTCCCGAATTGAAAGAAATGATCGTTGTAGGCTTAGGATAGGTCCTCAGAAATCACTAGTTAATATTATAACAGACGAAATCATTGGTATGATTTGGATGATGGAGCGACAAAATCATTGATAATTTGGAGGATGGAGCGATGAAGCAATCAAAATATTTTGGAAGCTAGAGCGACGAACCACTGACATATTTTAAGGGAGGGAGCAACGAAGCCCCCAACATATTCAGAAAGATAGATAGAGGAAGCCACCAACATGTTTTGGGAGATGGGGCAACGAAATCATTGACATATTTTGGAGGATGGCATGATGAAGTCACCAACATTTTTTTAAGACGGAGCGACGAAACCACCAACATATTTTGGAGATCGAGCGACGCAGTCACCAACATGTTTGAGAGATGGAGTGAAGAAGCTATCAAAGTAATTTAAGATGAAGCGATGACCTCAATATTTTTCACAAATCACAATATTTTTTTTAGTGCACAACAGTTGCAATATTTTGGAAGAGAATACGACCTCAATATTTTAGAAGAGAGCACGATGATCTCAATATTTTGAAGAAGTACATGATGATTTCACTATTTTGGAATAGTGCGCAACAACTTCAATATTTTTTAAACGAATGAGGCGACCTCATTATTTTAGAGAGAGCATAATGACATCAAAATTTTGAAGAGATGTGGTGATCTCAATATTTTGAAGAAGTGTGTGACAATCACAAAATTCTAGTAGAATGTACGATAATCACAAAATTCAGTAGAATTTATGATATTATCTATCTTAAAGCTCGACGATCTCAATTTCAGAGAGAAAGCAACAATCTCAATTTTGGAGAGAAAGTGACGATCTAAATATTTTGAAGAAGAGTGTGATGATCTCAATATTTTGGAAGAGTGTGTGACGACTTCTATCTTATGGAAAAGAGTGTGACAATCTCCATTTTGAAGGAAAATGTTGAAGTCATCAAATATAACTTGGCCATGAAGCGACAAATTTATCGTACTTATTCTATGAAGATGAAATGATGAATGCACCAAACTTATCTTAAAAATTGATCATCGAAGTCATTGAAAATAATTTGATAAATGAGATGACGGTAATAGAGCCACTAAGCTTGAAGAAGGGCATAGTGAAAAATCTCAAACTTGGAGAAGAATGAAGCTTTAATAAATAACGAGCAAAACTCTCTCATGTACGCATACATTTGGAAGTAGACTTTTTGTAGAAATAGATTGAACTTAGAAAGAATTTTTTTCACTAAGTTGCCTATGTATCCTTTTAATGGAAGGGATCAAGTCATAATGTAGTTCGCTTTTTTTTTTTTTTTTTTTTTTTTTTTGAATTTAGAACCGTTCACCTTTTAAATTCATGTGGGTCAGGAGCATCATGCAGTTTAGGCTCGTGCGATAAAGAGCATCGCATTTATATATTTTCACTCTTGCCTTGATCAAATCCCTCATTTGTAGGAATTATTGTGATGATAATACTTTTCTTTACCTTTGATGAACTCTCTGCGTTTATGAGAATGGGTGATTTCATTTCCATATGTGAAGAAACAAGATAATTAATTTTTTTCATATTGTTCACTTCATCAAATGGACATGCTTCTGAGGCGTTGACCTTTTTTTGTTGTTGACAACTTGCTATTTTAAGTCGATCAAGAATAAATGTGGAAGGGTTATCTATCTTAGTTGTAGAATCACTTAGCTTTTAGAATACCGAAGGTCGAGTGGAGATGAAAGTTAAACATTAATTTTCTTCCTTTGTTGCAACCATACTCATCCTTTGGAAAATCGAAGGTTGAAAAGTTGGAGGCTTGTTGCTATCAAAGTTATAAGTCTTTTGTTCAACTTCTTTTGTATCATTGACTTCTTGGATGTTGAAGCAATATGAACTTGAAAGATCTTCTTCCTCTTTTGTTATTGGAATGAAATAACTTGGGAAGAATTCTTTTAATGTCACTGATTGTCGAAGTTAAGAAAAATATTTGTTTCTATTTCTCTCGGATTTTGACGCCATTGAATTATTCATTCCTTGAGGTTTGCCCTTTCTTCTAAATGAGCGATAATTTATTTGAACAAGATTATGTACTTGTTTCTTTTAGCGAGCTTTATTGGTCTCAATTTTGTCTTGATCTTTAATGAACTTGACCACATATTGGAATTTATTTATCGGCCTCTTATGTTGAAACCAAAGAACTGGTTTTAAGGTTTCAAATTGATCTAGACGGTCTTCATGATCATGAATTAGACTAGTATGGTGGACTTAACCGCATGTATTTGTTGTTATTGCAACATGATTTGACCGAGCTGCTTCATCAAGGTCTAGCTCAATTACTCCATGTTTAGCTAGCTTTAGAATCATCTTCTTTAGGGCAAAACATTTTTCCACAGGGTGACAGAGAAGTCGGTGGTACTTACAAGAGTTTGGATCATCAACTCTATCCATCTCTTCTAGTCGTTTACACTTTGGAAGTTCAATCAATCTCGTATCCAGCAATTGTTTTAACATATTAGGAATGTCAGAATAAAAAAAAAAGGATAAACCTTTTTCTATCTTTCCTTTAGAGTTGAACGATGTTTTTTTTTAATTTCTTTGTCGTTTTTTCATCTTTTTATATTTATGATTTGAAGACTACTTGAAAGGGATTACATTTACAACAATGGATTCTTTTAAAGTTTCATCGCCATCATCATCATAGTCATTGTCATTATCATCTTCATCATCTTCATCATCTTCTTCTATATTTGAGACCAATAAATTTTGATTTCTTCGAATAGCAATACATAGCTCCATATTGTGGGCGCGAGATGCCAGCTCTTCAAAAGTACCAGGTTTTATGCCTTTCAGAATGTAAAGGAGTTCTCAATGCATACCTTGAATGTACATTTCGACTGCAGATAATTTAGTGAGACGATCTTTGCAATCAAGACTTATGGCTCTCCAATGATTTATGTAGTCGACGAAGAGTTCACCTTTTTGTTGTCTAGTGTTAGTGAGTTCAAACATGCTCACAACGAGTCTTGTGTTGTAGAAGCGATTGAAGAATTCTTTTTTCGAGTCGTTCCCGATTGTCAATCGACTTTGATTCCAAATCAGTGTACCAATCAAATGCATTCCCCTTTAATGTTCGAACGAACTGTTTAACTAGTAGATCTCCTTATGAACCGGCATTTTCACAAGTTTCAATCAAATGAACAATGTGTTGCTTTAGATTGCCATTTCCATCAAATTGTTGAAACTTTGGTGGTTTGTACCCAATTGCCATTGTTAACTTATCAATTCTCTTTGAATATGGTTTTGAATACTAAAGGAACTTTGAGAAAACCCGCCATACTGAGCTTTGATAGAGTTTGTTATCATATCATTAAGTTGTTGGATAGATAATGAAGCAATCGAAGGTGAGGGTTGTTGTAAATCTCCATGCACAACACTTTTATCCTTATTGTAATCTTTGATTGCAGAAACTCATTGATAGATTGGTTCTCAATTTGTTTCTTTAAATATGAAATTTGAGAATCCTTTTCTTCAACCATTTTCATCAAAGTGTTGATTTTCTCATTCAATTTTTCCATTCTTTCCTCCATAGTGTTTGGCTCTGTCATCATGACAGACACTATGTCAACATCAAAATCGAATAGAGGGTTACATCTAACTAGAAATTTTTTATCAGATGATCATCACTTCAGTTGTCTCCGTCATCATGATAGACACTATGTCATGACTTTCTTGTAGCATGGATTGGTTCGAGCAACTATAAGTAAGATAACTTGTGGAAAAGTTGCTTATGTCAATAATAGTTGAAGAATTGTTTGGCAACATCACTTCAGTTGAATTTAAAAATAAGAGCAAGAGATGAGAGGTAGAGATGGTCCCACTGGGCGTGCCAACTTGTTCACAAGAGATTTCGACAAATATGATAAAATTGAGACACCTGTAAATAAACTTTATATTTGTATTGATTTGAATATTTGTGAGTGTGGAGTACAATCTCTTGTATGTTCCTCTGATTCGTTCTCCTTCATATTACAAATATTTTGAGGGCTATAGAGCTTGTTCTCGATTATAGAATTGTCTCGAGGGCTTTTGTAGCTTGTTCTCGAATATAGATTTGTCTTGAGGGCTTTACATCTTGTTCTCAATAATGATTTGTATCAAGGGCTTTATAGCTTGTTCTTGAGGTTGGCTTATCTCTTGAGATTGATTTTTTTTTAGGGTTTCACAGCTTGTTCTCGAGGATGACTTCTCTCAAAAGTTTAGAAGTTTTGAAAAAGTATTTGATTTTCAAGACACTTCTCTTGACGAGCGTAGTATGTAGCGTTCTCGTGAGTATGGACTTAGAAGAATGTTATGTCTCAAATGCATATGATTCACTTGAAGAACATAGTGTGCATTTATCTTCAAATTATATGGACTTGGAAGAATGTGGCTTCCTTCTCAAATGTGTAGAGTTCTCTTGAAGAATGCAGTGTGTAATTAATTTGAGATTTGTAGAAGAAATCAATCCAAAAATGCTTAAGGAATACTCTTACACAGTGCCCGTTCTTTGAGATTAAAATTTAAAATTTTATGCTCTGAAGAATATAGTGTCTCTTCTTCATATTTGGTCTATGATGTTTGATCTTTAGAGCTTTTAAGAAACCTCAACTTTAAAATGAAGAGAACCCCTATATTTTATAGAGTTATCATGAATCATGGGCTTAGTCCTTGATGGGCTTTTGGGCTCAGTCTTTGGGCTTGCCTTTTTGGGTTTGAATTTCATGGTTTGATTCACTAAACGAACTTAGGTGTAGTTTAATTTGACTAAAATTCAAAATAAATCTAACCCTTGGCCCAAATTAATTTTGAGAAATATGGTCCCAAAATTTAATTAGTTTCGTCATTAAATTTGGGATAATGATGTGGCAATCTACAATTGGCCAAAATTTCTCAGTCAACAGGGGCTCTTGAAGTTTTTTTTTTTTTTTTTTTAAATTAAAAAATAGGTTATTGGGATTTTTGTTGCACAAATATGTAACATGATAGGAATAGCTCATAAAAACAATTAATCCGGCAGAAGTCTTTTTTTTTTGTGGAGGAATAGAAGGGAAACAAAAGATGTTTTAGGAAACCAAAAATGAAGTAAAAAAATTAAAAGTGAAATACAGAAATAACCATGTTAGTAAGATGAAAAGAAAAAAAAATTAATGGACCTAACACATGGCGTCAAACTTGTCCAGGCTACAATTAAGGTGTTGCCTGACCTAAATTTTAGGTTAGGTCTCTGCCTTTTTTTTTGTGATTTGATTCAAATTTCTACGTTCTTTTTAACAACTTCAAAGAATTACTAATTTTTTTGTAATTTTCTTGAAGTTGCTTAGGAGTCACTAATGTCAATTTTAGAAAAACTGTAGGGTGTCGTTTGGATTATGGGATAGATTTGTGGAAGATTTGGAATGCAAATCCAAACTATTGTTGTTTTTTTTTTAAAAAATCCTAACTATTTTTTGGTTTAGTATTTTTGGAAGAGATATATATATATATATTTTTTTTTTGAACAATGGAAGAGAAATATTTGCCTTTTTATAAATAAGGAAACAAACTCTCCCTACTGTGTTTTTTTTTTGTTTAACATCAACTCTCCTTAATATCTATGTGACACCATTTTGTGCCACAATTTTTTATTTTTAAATATTGTTTGAATAAATATTTTGTGGCATCTTCCAAACCTTAGTTGTATATTATTATTACTATTATTTAATAATGTTTTTTTATTATAATTTAAAATTTTATTTTTTAATAATAATAATAGAAATAAGTATAAGTTATATAATTATAAAAAATAATTCATTATTTTTTTAACATTTTTACTTATCATAAATTGTCTCATCAACATTATTTTAAATATTTTATTAGAATTCCATTATGGAATTCTAATACAACAAACCAAACACCAAAATCATAGATTTCAAGAAATTTGATTACGACAATGAATTCCAAGAAATCCAGATTCCGAGATATTTGAATTCCAACCCGCAAACCAAACAAGGCTTAGGAGTCATTTGCCAACACATAAGTGCGAGTGGCTTTTTTTTTCTTTTTAAATCATCCACAATTATTTATATTGGAATTGCCAACTTTTATTTTCCTTGTTATTTATGTTTATTTTTAGCTTTCTCATTTTATCTCTTGCAGCGTTTTTTTTTTATTATTTTTTATTTTATTTTTTTTTTATTTTTTTAAGTGAGAATGGATTTTGATGTTAGTTGATTTCTTTTTTCCTTTTGAAAAATTGTTTTAAGTTTCTTTTACATACTTTTAAAATATAATTTTTGCGGTAAAATACATTATTAGATTTACTTTCAATTTTATTATTTAATATGAATAAAATTTTTAAAGTATAATTCAAAATTTAATCACATATAAATTAAAAAATTTAAACATAAATTTTGATTGCACTTAATATTTATTGCACAAATCTTTCATATAATTTAATTCATTATTGTGCTTAAATATAAAAATTATGATTTATTTATTCTAGAAATTATAATAGTTTGAATTCACAAAAAAATTTGAAAATGAAATTAAAAAAATAAAAAGAAAAAATATATTAAAAATGGCAAGTTGCAGCAAACAAAAAAAATGGTAAGAAAAATATATAGGAACAACTAGGAAAATGGCTAGGAATTAGAAACTAATTAAGGTTATGACTACTAATTGTTAGACTTTAAATTTATGTCTGGTTTTAATTACGAATTTTTATTAGTTTTTAATAAGGAAAGCGATTGACAATTATACCCTCCTACATTTTTTAAGAGTTTGTTTTCCACATATTTTAAATATATTATTTTGTAACTACTTTTGAATCTAGAAAAATCTAAAGCAGAATAAATAATTAAAAAAAACCTTAGTCAAAATAATTATAGTTGACAATTTAAACTTTTGAAAATATACCGTGAAATTGGGAGATTTTGAATATTTAAACTTAAACTTTGTTGGTAATTTTGAAATATTGTTCTTAACGTTGACAAAATATTGACAAAAGACAGCCTTTATTCCCATCGATCTTCATGACCAATAATATAATTTATAACTTCCATCTATAAATAAAATCTTCTCTTAAATTTAGGACAATAATTTGGTTTTAGGAACTCAATATCCAAGATTGAAGATGGTTTAAGATCAACTTACCCAACCTTTCTCAAATCTCTTTATAATGCAAGAATGGACAGTTTTAGTGTTGGAGATTTTGGACTCACGGCGAACTGGTGACGACTGTAGGAGCTTCGCAGCGTGATGGCTAGAGGTGGTGAAGCTTTGTGATGTGATGGCGAGATGGGGCAGGCTTGACAGTTGGCTGGAATGAAGTGCAAAGGGGAAAGGGAAACACAAGGGCTGTCGTTGGGTGTGTGTGTGAGGAGAGAAGAAGATGAAGTTTAGGGTTTGCCCACTGTGCATTATAATGGTTGGGTCTTTTGTCAAATGGTTAAAAGAAATTTAATTTTTTTTTTTTTTTAAAGAATAGTATTCGACATATTTGAATATAAAGCAATATCTTGAAATCTCATGTGTTTAAAAAGAACATCTTGTCCTGGATTTAAGAGACTTGTTGATTTGAAGTTAAAACTAAATATAAAAATCTTATGTTTTTATTAAAAGATAACTCAAATAATCAAAATTTAAAATCCTATTTAAAACTTAAAGAAAAATTTCGTCCTCGAAAGTAAAAGAAAAGAAAGTTCAAGACATAAATATTTCAGGAAACCGAGATCGCATCTCACTCTGACGCTTCCAGGTGGCAGCTTTTACTCTCGAGCTACGCAAAAGAAATTTAACTATTGGAATTTCTTGGTTGCGTACAACTTTTTTATCCCAAGCTAGGATTTGCACAAACTTGTCTTCAAAGGTAAGATCAACATTGAGTTCAAGTGGCTCACAATTAAGTACATGCTACGGATACGAAATTATGTACCGCATATGCAGTCCCTACACAACTTATTAGTATGCACTATGTTTGTACGGCCACGGTACATCTTGATTTAAGAACATGCGACGGATCAGTCACGTGACGCGTGGAGCATAAAAACTTTGCCTAGTCATCCTTTGTGACTACTTAGTTTCTATAACTTTGCCTAGTGTATTTTGTTTTGGGGTTTACATCATTGGTTTTGCCCTAGTGGATTGCCTACATATGTTTACGTAAGACTGAGACCCCATTTATGCTATGTGTTCATCCGTTCTTGTTGTGATATAGTTGTTAATCTTGTTTGGAATGTGTATATACGTATGAATTGGTTTATTAGAATACATTGTTCGCTTGCACCCCCTAAATATGTCCATGTGCCCTCCCTATCACCCTTCATACTATTTTTGTTTTTCAAAATTATGCATCACATATGTAGTCCCTACAACTTATCAGTATGCGCTATGTCTGTATATTGTGATTTAAGCACATGCGACGAATTAGTCATGTAACGCGCAAAGCATAGAAACTTTGCTTAGTCATCCTTCGTGACTACTTAGTTTCTGTAACTTTGCCTAGTGCATTTTGTTTGGGGGTTTACATCATTGGTTGCCTAGTGGATTGCCTATATATGCATATGTAAGACTGATACCCCATTTATGCTATGTGTTTATCCGTTCTTGTTGTGTTATAGCTGTTAATCTTGTTTGGAATATATATATATATACGTATGAATTGGATCATTAGAATACACTAATCGCTTGCCCCTTGAATATGTCCATGTGCCTCTATCACCCCGGACATTGCTTATTTTTTTGAAATTATGCACTCCATATGTAGTCCCTACAACTTATCAGTATGCATCATGTTTGTACATCAATTGTACATCGTGATCCTGCTTTAATCAAACGTGATTTTTAATATTTTTTTCCTTCGACACTTTTGATCGACGTAATTATTATTATTATTATTATTTTGGTGATAATACCCCCATAATCTTAGGAATATCTTTCTAATTAACTATTATTAGTATTTTATTTTTGCAATATTATAAATAAAAAGTGGCTAGTTATGCTTAGATTTAGGAAAAATGACTTCTTTTTTTTTTTTTTTTTTGTAAACTAATTAATTGAAAAACCACTAAGGGGGTCATTGGATTTGGAGTTTAGGGGAGTAGAAGAGATGAAAGGAGAGGAAGAAGAAATGGAAAGGAAATTGAGTGATTTGGAGAGATGAAATACTTATTTGAAAATTGATGTTATGAGAGGAGAGAAGACGAGAGATTGATGTGATGTTTATTATATATATATAAATATATATTTAATATAATTAAATAATAAGTTTAATGTGATGTTAAAATTGAAAAAATAAAAATAAAAATAATTAAAAATTAGATAAAATTTAATATAATTAAATAAGATATTTGATAATGAGTTGAGGAAAAATCGAGAGGAATTTAGAAGACTTGAGAGGAGTTGGGAGAGGTTGTGATGTACTGAAAACAAATACGAGGTTGACAATTCCTCTTCTCATCTCTTCTCCTCTCCTCTCTCAACCTCTAAATCCAATCATCCCCTAAAGGGTAGTTTGGAGTGAAAAATTTATTTCTCCCCTTGACGTTTTTTAACCATTCATTTAAACTCACATACAAAATAGTCATACCCTCTATTATTTTCCAAAATCTAGCCATTTCCTATCGAAAGATCCCGTAATATTTCAATACGGTCACTACTCGATCATTGATGGTGGGCTTATTTTGGGCCCAACAAAAATTAGGCCATCACTCCAGGCCCATATATAAGAAAACCCAGCCCGCTGCGAATCCCGTTAAAGTTCTCTTCTTCACAGATCCCTTTCGAGAGAGAAACGAGGAAAGAGAGCAAAGTTCGAGCAGTGGAAAAGTGCGGGAAGGGAAAATTCCAGCTCGAGCTCGCAATTTGTGGAGGAAGAAGGTGAATTACAGAAGCTTGCAGAATGGACGAAGAACAGATTGCGAATTTCGTCTCAGCGTATTTGAAGAAGAAGGGTTTCAAGGAAACGGAACAAGCTTTTCAGGAAGAGATTCGGCAGAACAAGACCAGTTTCTCTTCTTCATCCTCTTCCATTGATCTTGACTTCGCCAAGCACTTGGTTTCCTTCTCCGAGTATATTCTCTCTCTCTTTCTCTTTATGATTTATATCGATTCACTACTTTCATTTGCATTTCGGTGAATTGAACTTTTGAATCGGTTATTTCCTGATTTTATGTGGTGAGAAATTAGAGAGTTCATCATGTTTTTGACTGGAACTATGGTTGTGGAGAGTGGTTAGCATTTAAGAAATAGAGCGAGTGGATTTCTTGTAGGATTACTTGATTTTAAATGCTTTTGATTTTAGCGACTAGAATTGTAACTAATGTAAATCCCTCGAGAGCTACTGGGAGCGTATTCTTATTTGACATGTAGTTTTCTGGAGGCGTAGGAGCTTACAAGAACTACTTCATTTTGAAGCAATTGCCAAAATATTATTGTTTCGTAACAATTTTAAGAGGTTCAAATTTCTACCTGCATGTTGTTGAATTCATTAAAAAAAAAAAAACAATGTTTAGCTTAGAGAGAGAGAGCTCCATGATGAGGACTGGAATTCAGTGAGTGCTCAAATTAACTACTTTTATTGAAGCTCCTTTAGTTTCTTTTCTACTAATCTTGCAGTAGGCAGCTTTAGCATTGCTGCATTAGTCTACAATACTTTCTTTTTTTCCTTTGGTAAGTTAATTCCTCTAGAATGTTCTGTGTGCAACCCACTAAGATTGTACTATTGACCTCGATGTCAAGTGTTCGATTCCTACATCCCACATGTTGTCAAAAAAAAAAAAAAAAAAATCAACTTTGCTGAAAAGAGACTTCCAGAAAATCTTGTTGAAGGAAAAATGAAATAATAGATGGGCTTGACTCTCTTCTCCACTCCTACAGAAGATACACCATCTTGGGAGAGAGCTTCAATAGGGAAACCTGTTCAAGCATAGGCCAAACTAAGACTTTCACCTTTGTTATGACAAAAATTGTAAACAACAATCAAAGAATAATAGAACGATTGACAAAACATACGAATTTACGTCGTTGACTAAATTTTTGTTAGCTTCATTTACAGGTAGATGGAAAAATCGTTTTATTCAGGAGATCAATAAGAATACAGAATGCTAGGTAAATTGGATAAGTGTCTTTATAAAGTTTATATAGTGCACCACTCTTAAAATCCTCATAGGTCATTTGACCCAAACAAAAAAGCCCAATACGAAAACATAAAACTGGTCAAGGAGTCCTGTGTCCTGAGTGTTCATAGCGCAAGATAGTTGATTCAAAGCATGTCATCAAACTTCTTCAGAGTCTTAGTTTTCCAGATGGTATTGGTTAGATGACATATGAACTACTATGAATGGCTTTCATAAGTGAAAATGGGAATTTAGGGCTCTTTCTTTCACTTTGGATGATTTTGATTGGATTGCATTATGGATCCAATTGAGCACTTCTAAGAACTTATTCATTTCTTTCTTCTTAAAGGGATAGAACTCTTTGAATGTCTCTAGTCCAGCAATTACAATTCGACCACATTATTTTAGCATAGAATCATTAGACACACACACACATTCTCGCACACCTATATGTAGCAATTAGAAATTTTCTTTTTCATCTCTCTTGGGTTTTGGGTTTGGGAGGATCAATGTCATAGTTGCCATCTCTTTCTTGTTTATTTGCTACTTCTATGAACATATTGTATTTTACTGAATATAAGTAGAGTTATAGAGTTTTTTTTTTTTGCTCTATTGTTTTATTCCAGAGTAGAGAATATTCCAGCCAAATACCTTGAAGGATATAGCAAGCTTAGGTCCTGGGCTTACAACTCACTAGATTTGTACAAGGTAAGTAGTTGTTTAATTTTTCTTAGCAATTATTATTCATTTTCAACTTTTAGTTTATTCTTCCTATATTGACTACCTTAATTCTTGCATTTTCAGCATGAGTTGCTTCGTGTGCTATATCCTGTGTTTATCCACTGTTTCATGGATCTTTTGGCCAAAGGACATATTCAAGAAGGTTTGCAAACATCTTTCTTGACAACTAAGTTCTCATGGCAGAGTGTGTGCCACGATGTGGAACTTTAGCGAGAGAGAAATAATAGATTTTTTTTTTTGTGGGGTTGAGAGGTCGTGTATAGATGTTTAGTTCCTTATTAGATTTCATGTTTCGCTTTGAACCTCGGTGGCAGAGCATTCTTGTGGTATACTATAAGTTTTTTTTTGCTTTTTCTTTCTTTCTTTCTATGCCTTTGCATTCTCTCATTTTTTTCCCAATGAAAATTCGGTTTACTATCAATAAAATAAACTAAATATCTTTCTTGACAGTCTCATATAATGGAGGTAAATACGATCAAATTTATATTATTTTTCTTTATATCTGTCAGCTCGAACCTTTTTCAATAGGTTCCGTGAAGACCATGAAATGATGCACCTACGAGACCTACAAAAGTTGGAAGGTGTACTATCTCCTTCTCATTTGGAGGTTTGTTGTTAACCAGTGATGTCTTTCTTATGTTCTTGTCATTGTTTAGTACAAGTTTTGACATTATAACGATAATATATTCTATTACTAGGAGATGGAATTTGCTCATTCTCTTAGGCAAAGCAAAGTCAACATAAAAATATGCCAGGTAATTCCTAGGCTATCAATCATTATTTAGTAATATGTTCAAGATTATCATGCGTTTGCTCGAGTTATGTATGGATTATTTTAAATCTCTCATGAACAAAACTGAATTAATCAAATTATATTTTCTGAAAGGTTTTATTTTCAATTATGTTGTTTAGTACTCCTACGAGATGCTACTTCAATATCTTCACAAGACCCAAACTACAGTGATACTTGGGATTATCAATGAACGCATCAACTTCAAAGGTCTGTTGCCTTTTCACACTTTCTTCCCATTGTGTTGTTTTTATGCAAGCTCTAGGTGTTTTTATCTTCTGACTCTATTGTAAGCTTCATTGGTTTTGCAGTTTTTCCTGGTCAGCCTAGCTCAATATCTGATGATACCGAACTTGTGACACTCACGGGAAACACGCAGGACACTGCCAATCAGATAAATAAAAAAGAAGTCCAATGGGGGGTGTGTTCACAAAGCTACATACTTAATTTGGCTATAAGTTTTAACCTTTCTGGATGATTATTATTTTGCTTGGTTGTTGGGCTTGGTTATCTATTATTATTATTTTGTTGACAAGCTGAGACATCTTTGCTCTTTTTCTTGATTTGAAACGTAAAAAATATTCTTGGATTTTCTCTCAAAGAATAAATAATCATGACAAAATATAATTAAAGGCAACATTCTGTGTTGTGCTGTTAATGGGCTTCTTTTCTCCTTTTTTCCTTTCTTTCATTTGAATTCTTGCTGATTTGTGATACTCAATATCAATATCAATTTCAAATTCCTTAATTTTTATATTTAAAATTATGCTGGTCATAGTTACTTGAAGATTCTTTAGAAGAGCGCTTGGAGAAGGCTGCTGGTTTGCTTTCCGATTCTGAAAAAGCTGAGGGAGAAACAAAGGATGGTGATATAGATGAGAATAAGGTAGGCTCTGATCCAGTGCTTTTTATTTTTAACGGGGATATTCTCTTTTATCAATAACTTGTTATCATTACATTGTTACTATTTTATAAATCTGTATTGTCTATTATTGTTTATTGTCCAATCTCATGAAGTACTTTTCCTCGTTTCCTTGTTTAGAAAAGAACAAATGAGGGAGGAAAGCAAGGTGCTTCAATTAAAAAGGTCAAGAAGGACAAGACTGCAGGTGCAACTGGGAAAACCCTGAAGGCTGAAGCTAATTCTGCATCTATGGCACCACGAGTGAAGCCAGAGCTAGCTTTACCCATAATGTATTTTCTTGAATCCCGTGCTATGTTACTTTGTTGCTACAGACATACTCTTAGCTTAGTGATTGCTGTACTGCTACAGGCTACAGCCACACCTTCTTGCATGGGTCAGTGGGTTCAATCATCGTGAAGAACGATGTACTGAATAATTATCTTTTTCTATGCCAGCTTTGGTTATATGTTATGGGATTAGTTCATGATCTATTAGTGGTTACCACTTCATTTTAAGGGTGAGTCGAACTAAGTTGTTATCTAGGATTGAAGCATTTTTATTTGTCAGAGGAAAGGATGTAGAACCAGTTATTTGATGAAGATGAGTAAACAGTTCCAGTATTACTTTTTCTTGCTATTGATTTGTCCTGTTTATTGCTTTCAGTTCAACAGAGGTGGAGCAATCTATTCTTGAAGACTTAAGAAACCGTGTGCAGTTGAGTTCTGTTGCTCTGCCATCAGTCAGCTTTTATACCTTCATTAATACACACAACGGGTAGTTACCTAGTTTCCTTTTTGTTCCTGTTGACAGTTTGTTCAGTCTTAATGTTCATGCAGTTGATATCATTGTTTCTGATGTAGTTTAACCTGTTCATCAATATCACATGATGGAGCCTTAGTTGCAGGTGGATTTTCAGACTCTTCTTTGAAGGTAACCCTCTTTTTAAGTTACTTAGAACGGCCTTACTATTGGGTGTTCACGTCCAAAATCTTGGTGGGTTTCTCTGCAGATATGGGACATGGCAAAGCTGGGACAACAGTCTGGCAATAGTAAGTTTGTTAAATAAGTTAAGATGCCATGGGACGTTTCCTCTGTTTCTGGCTTTTAGCTTGTAATATTATACTGTTAATGTGTTATGTTTTGAGAAAAATTACATATAAAATTTCTCATAAAAAAAAAAAATTATATATGAACCTTTTCATGTCTGTTACCTTCATTTTAATTTTTCACGTGACATAACAATTAACAATAGCCAAGGGCTCTGGAACACAGATTAGTCTTGTTATTTCAAGGCCTCTGTATTTATCCTATATCGTACGGTTTAAGATTCCCCCTCTACCATCTTCCTTAATTATTGAAGAATTTCTTATCTCCTACTCACGAGAATTGATTCATCTTCTCCGTGTACCAATTTTGAGTTAAGCCACCTTCGAAAGATTGTCTTCTGATGTATGAGGCCGCATTAAATTACATGTTCCTCTATGGGATTGGAGACTGTTTTTTGAGGGCCCCCTCTTTCTGCGGGCTTCGTTTTGTATGCCCTTGCTCCTTTTGTATGTTCTTTCATTTTTTCTCAATGGTTGGATTAGTATCATTTCTATTTTTGGAGCTATCAATTAAAAAACTTGTTTTCTCTTGCAGTCACACATCATGAGTTTTTCTTTTGTTCATTTTTTCCGCTCAGATATTTTTAGAAGGTAATTTGACCTTCACTATCACCTATATCAGCTGTTTTGCAGGATGAAAACGACATGTCTACTAGTGATCAAATGACAGGGCATGCAAGTGGGAAGAGGTCTTATAAGTTATTTCAAGGTCATTCTGGGCCTGTTCACTCTGCCACTTTCAGTCCCATTGGGGATTTTGTTCTTTCCTCCTCCGCAGACACAACTAGTATGTTGATAACTGACACTTCTGTTTCTTTTAAGCTTCGTTATAGCTTTCTTTCTAAAGATTATGAATGTTTCTGTTCTTCTGTTCCAGTTCGATTGTGGAGCACAAAACTAAATGCCAATCTTGTTTGCTACAAAGGTCATAATTACCCAGTATGGGATGTTCAGGTAAAGATTTTATCAGATGTCTGTTGTTGCTGCGTAGGTTAACTGGCGTGTAGGTTACCTTTATCAGTTTGAGTTTGTTAAAGTGATAGCTATGGAGTAAGGAGGTTGTTATTCGTGAGTTTGGTGTTAGAAATAGAGGGGGAGCAATGGTGAGGTAGGCCTACAATTTGGTGGGTAGTCTTCACTCTTGACTTCATTATGCAACATTTGCGGTGGCATCATACAGGTGATGCAGTGCGAGATGCTGTTCATGATCCTGCAAATGTTGACCATCTTTTGATGTAGAATATCTCTAGTGATTGGGTTGAGGATCTGAAACAAAATAACTTGGCCTATAGGAGGGAAAAAAAAAAGAAAAAAAAAATTGAATTCAAGCCATTCGTAAAAGCAGTGAAATCATGAGGATTTGACGAGAAATCTGACTAAAAGGATAGATTTCTTTCTTGCTATATGTCTTGGTGTAATGATCATCTTCATATAATTCTTATTACACCATTGATTTGGACAATGACCATCTTCTATAATTTCATACATAAATGAGATTCGCTTCAGGAATGATTAGGTTCGATTTTGGAGAGGCAGCCTAAGAAACTACTACCACATCCAAGTAAGGCCGCAGACGTGCAAATTACCCAATCTTGACATGAGGAGGTAGTGACAATAATAACAATATTGGGCTCTTCGATATTGTAATTCGAATGAGTACAATCTAAAATAAAAGGATAGATTCTTCGAGTGTCCTAAAACAGTCTCTTTCTCTTTTAACACATACCCCCAACTTTTCCAGGATACCTGGATTTCAGCTTCTTTTGCTCTAAACTCCCCACAATTCTTTAAGAATAAAGGGATTAAGGGACTAAGGGATTTTATTTGAGGGATTGTTTAGTATAAACTCTCCAACTACTTTATTCATAGTATTTAAAGAAATACTAGGTGAAAAGACAAGCAAAGATACATACCTACTAGCACAATGGTACAACGTTTTCTTAAATTCCCAAGAGTTGGAGAGAGCAAGGATTTGTTCATTCATTAGTTATATATAATTTTAATAAATGTGAGTCGAGAGAAGTCTAAGAGGGTGATTAAAGGTTTGATATTATGATCTTTAATGACAATTACTTTGCTTGGGTTAGTACGAACGAACACCATACCTATAAGAATGTTATTTTGTTCCTTATTCCTTCACACGTTTTTGTATTGATCGAGTTGTGCCTGCATTTCTAATGTCATTACTTCTCATTTTTGTTAATTTTCAAATTATAGTTTCTTGATTCTTTATCAGGAGAGAGGTTGTTCATTTTCTCATTTTCCCAAGTTTCAACAGACTTCTCTGTTCGTATTTCATTTTAATCTGCCGTGCAGTATTTGAATTTTTCTCTTTCCTTTGACTTTTAGATATATTGTGCAATGTGAAAGTTTTCTTTGTTATACTTGATTTCCTGGTGCAGTTTAGTCCAGTCGGACATTATTTTGCTAGTTGCTCACATGATCGAACTGCAAGGATCTGGTCCATGGACAGAGTTCAACCTTTAAGGATAATGGCTGGACATCTATCTGATGTGGATGTAAGCAGTTCATTCTTTATTTTTTTTTCTACGACATTTTATTGCTAACATATAAGTTAGAACCGCATGCAGCATCCAAAGATCGGTGAAGGCCGATCTTTTTTTACAATTAAAATATTCAAGCAGATAGTTGTGCCATTTTTCTTCATAACTGGGTTGTCTTTTTCCCATTAAATTTGAAGATCATTTCTTCTCCCTGCATGCAGACGTTTTCTTATTTGTACCAGTACAATTCCCTATCCCTTGTATTTAAAACTTCATTTTTTATTACAAACATCATAATTGCACAATCCCTATCGCTTGATCTTTATGTTTCTGGTTAATATAAACCATAACAAAAACCTCACATTCTCTTCAGTGTGTTCAATGGCATGCCAACTGCAACTACATCGCAACTGGCTCGAGTGACAAAACTGTTAGATTGTGGGATGTCCAGACTGGGGAATGTGTTCGAATTTTCATTGGTCACAGGAGCATGATTCTTTCGTTGGCAATGTCTCCCGATGGTCGGTTCATGGCATCTGGTGATGAAGATGGTGCAATTATGATGTGGGACCTATCAACTGGTCGTTGTGTTACTCCTTTGATTGGACACACATCATGCGTTTGGACCCTTGCTTTCAGGTGAATGAAAGAATAATTCTCCCCCACCCCACATCCCTGCATGCATTCATAGTTTAGATGTTGACATAAACAATCTTCCAATATTTGTTTTTCATTCAGTTGCGAGGGCTCTCTACTTGCCTCGGGCTCGGCCGATTCCACCTTGAAATTATGGGACGTAACTTCAAGCTCAAAGGCACCAAGAACAGATGAAAAGTGAGTTCTCCCTAAAATAGCTTAAGATGTTTAAGTTAACTTATGAAGTTGGCAAAGTAAACATTTCTTTCTCATGATCAGCAAAAGCGGAGCTGCCAATAGACTTCGATCCTTGAAAACTCTACCAACCAAGTCGACCCCGGTTTACAGTTTGCGGGTACAAACAAACGAAACTAGTTTATTTTCAACCTTAATTTTCTTCTTAACACCTTTACCTAATGATATTATTTTCTTTCTGATTTAGTTCTCTCGAAGAAATCTCTTGTTTGCAGCTGGGGCTCTCTCCAAAAGTTCATCAACTACCTGACGCTACCAATCTTCTGTAATCTTGTTTAATTAAATTGTTCTGATAAAGTCTTCTTGTAATGTTCATTTATTGGCTATTTAAAGAGTCTGTAACTTTTTAGTCTTGACATTATCTTATCCATGCAAGAATGCATCATTTTGTTTATTAAAATTCTGGAATGAAATGACTCAGTACTTGCAATCCCTCACCTTACCTCTAATGATTGTATTTTAAAATAGAATAAAGATGAGGAATTTTGCAGGAAAAAAGGAATTTTGAGAATTGGCAATGTATAAAAAGGATAAGAAGAAAATACAAATGCATAGAAAAAAGGCAAGAAAAAAGTACAGAGAAAAAAGTGCCAAACTTTCACTGTTCTGCTGAGGGCTGTGGACAGAGGCTAGTGAAGCAGTACAATTATACCTGAACTAAAGGTATCATTTTTTTCACTACTGCCATTTCAGTTTCAAATTGTACTGTGTTTTTCAGTCTTGTTCTCCATTTACAATTTTATGAAAAGAAAGAAATACATACTTGGAAGCTCATCTAAAACAGTAGATTCTGACTTGTTAGAGGCAAAACTTGGAAATGATTCTCATTTCAACTGTTTATCAGCATTTAGTGCTAGGGCTTTAAGATAAAAAGAATACAGCTTGTGTACTTTTCCCCCCACTTCTTCAAAGCATTAAAAGCAAAACCTTGGCTCTAACATAGAGCTTTGTAGCCTAGCTTTGCCCAATCAGTTAATTTGCAGCTTTCCCCTCTTTCTGCACAGTTTTGGATGTTCTTAAGCACATATTTAAGAATAAAAAAATTTGTAAGAAATTAATTTTTAAGTACATTGCCACCGTATATACTCTACTACTTGATAGGCAATTTTGATTCATTATATCATATGTTTCTACATAACTTAATATCTTTGGAGCTTCAAAGTTTGCTCTCAATGTTTGACGTGAACCAATGAGGTTACGTGTTTTTCTTTTGTCTTTTCGGTGCTCGGTTCCCTCGGCGGGTTGCAGCCTGCACCGTTCTCTCTACATGTGATTCAACCAACAATCAGAGCCAGTTAGAGATGTGTATGACTCCACTTTTGTGAAGAAAATCCTGTACTGAAATACAATATCATAATCAAATTCTTAAAAGAAAGCAATGTTGGAATGGAATGATTGTTTTCAGATGAGAAGATGTCTGTTTTGTGGTGTTATTAGTACTTTTACATTATATAAATCAGGTACTAATAGGTTTTTTTTTTTTTTTTTTTATTATTATTATTACAATCTTGCTTTATATGGTCTATTTTCTGCTCCCTATATCTCAAACTAAAGAACTTTTTCTCTCTAAATATATATCAAGAAGCCTAAATAAAGTATGCATGAGAAGAACAGCAATGTCTATTCAAATTGTATTACCAAATCTACCAATTACTACTCTATCTGAGTGTGGAAGGCCTTAAACAAATCCTTTTTAAACTTCAAAGTTAAAGTTCAATCTAAGCCCATTGCAGCATCAATCAGCTACCTTTCCTACCTGAATTAAGCCAGCACCTGTAACTAAATGCTCAACTGAATGCCCTGGATTGAAAGCGTAGACATCGGGTTTTATTTGGAAGCTATTCGACCGTTCGATCGCACTTCATTTCCCCCCTTGCTTTAAGCCTCATTGACAAACGGGCTACGTCCATGACACAGTGATGAAAACTTCAGTCTGAATCAAGAACAAGTATATCAAGTATGTGAATTAATTGTTAGGTCATACATATTTGTAAATTTGAATACACACAAATTGCAGAGTTAGTCAACAAACTATTTTGTGGTAAGTAGCTCGTCCTCTTTCGAAAACCCTCTTTGAAAACTGCAATGAGTCAAATAATTGAAGTGAATCACAAGATTTAATGATTAATAACCATGTGGAGATCTTCATAATTCTGATATGATATGAAACGGTACGCCTTAAGAAACAAGTATTTATTTTTCAACATGGATCAACACACTAGTCATTTTGGAAAAGCTCCCCAATTTAATATCGTCATTTTGTCACATAAACATATACAAACAAAAGTTCACAAGGTAAGGAAAGAACAAATATAGAATAGTTTCTATTGTAACATCAATGCACTGACTACAGATCTAACGTGCATTTGTAATTCGAGATATAAACATGGAAGATATGTGAATTAATCTAAATTTTGCACACAGAAAAAAAAAAAGAAGTAAGCTTGTTAATTTTGATATAACATGACACTTCTTGAAAATAACACAAACATGTGTGATATAGTATAGAAACAAAAGTTTATAAGTTCATTCCATATTTTTTAACTCGACATTTTAACTTGAACATTCTTAAGATGAAAAATCACAGAGATTATGATTTAAAAAACCTTTTACGCCCTTCATTAGTTGAAAGCTTAATCTTTCACCCACATTTGTTGAACTAAAAAACAAACTTCATTCGTAGTTTAGTTGATAGAAAAAATTTACTACATGCTCCGAGCTCCCACAAGCTCGGAGAGGCCAAGTAAAGTGAAGTCTATACCACAAACTCGAAATCTCTCATAGCTACATCTCCCAATCATGATCCCTAAGTGAGTATCTAATATTAATGGCTAATGTAAACTATAAAATAAGATAACACTGCCATTTGAGCCTGATTGCGAGTCAATATCGAATAGTATCAAAGTGAAATGGCAATGATAACAAGATTGATTTTTATTTTGAAGTCTAACATGAATGAATTTAAAGTGAACCAGAAGGAGATACATCAAGAAGGAAATATGTGATCAACTTTATATTGGTCCTTTGGCCAATACGCATTCAATTTAAAGCATAAATACCAAAACTAAAAGATAAATAAATTAAGTAAACAGAAAAGTAAAAAATATAAAATAATTTTTTACCTGTTTCCTTGTTGAAAAACATTCCAGCCAAATGAAACAGTCCTGTTCTTTTTTCGTAGACCTCCCACATTAACATCTTAGAGCTAGAACAGAACAAAGAAAAAAGGGAAGAAGAACACCAACAATAACAAAAGAGAAATTTTCTATCAAATCTTAAACTGAATCACACACATTCAATAAATGAATCTGTGCTAAAAACAAATATTGACAAACAAAGAACATAACAAGAAGACCAAACTGATAGATTTACGAAGTTCATTAACAGTGTGTTAGTTAGGTCTAACGCGCTATTTTCAGACTATATTTCATCAGAATTATTGAACATAATATCAATAACAAGAATTTTCAAAACACCCCCTTTAATAATATCAGGAGAAAACAAAATTCCAGAAAGTTCTAATGAGCAAAAAATACCTGGATTTTAGGTTACAACTTTGAGACCAAAACCAATAGAATGAAAAGCATTGAGCCTAAAAATTGGATTTACAACTCAAGATGTGAAAACCCATCTCAGTTTTTCCATAAACCAAAAGATTTGAAGTAGAAAAAAAAAAAGTAAAATAATTATTAAAAAAAAGAAGAGATAGAGATAGAGATAGAACCTGGAAATTGAAGTATTAATTAGAGAGTCCATTTAACAATGTATAGTCACCAATTCCACAAAGTGAAATTACACAAAACAAAATTCATCAAAAAGCAAAACAATAGCAAAAAAATCCCTCACAAATAAAATAAATTTTAAAAAATTGAGAATAATTTAGAGAGAAAAAAAAAAAAAAGAATTGGGGATGGAAGCTGACAGAAAGAGAAGTAAGCACACAAGAGCAATGACATATAATTATACCAAAAGCCTCTGTGTGCTCACTCTCTTCTGTCAACTTTTAATTTTTACAAATACCATTGCCATTCAACAACAAAGAACACAAGAACACAAGAAAAGTTAAGTTTTTTTTTTTTTGTTCTAAGAAAAATGAGAGGAAAAGAAGTCCCTTTTGACAGAACTATTTGGAAGAAAAAAATGGGGTTTTGGCAAAATGAGCAAAATCAAATCAGAAAAATCTGGAAACCCATATAAGGAAAAATACCAAAAATGCAAAAATTCTCATCATTTGGGAGTTTTTAATTAATTAGGGTTTATGGTAAAGAAAAAGAACAAAAAAGGTGTTTTCAAACCAAAAAAGCAAAGTGTTTTTTCCTCTGTCTTCATTAATCCACAAGCACAGGCTCAGTCTTATCTTTATTTACTTTTTTTTCCTCTCTCTAAAATGCAGAGTATAATAATGTGTCGGTCACACAACATACACTGATATTTATACTATCAACTATCAACCTTAAAATTATAAATATGTTTTGGTTTCAATTAATACATAATCCCGATTGACTACAGTTACGATAATTTTTTAGAACCATCTAAATTTTTTGGTTATTCAATTTGTTAACATGTTAAATCTTATATATTAATTTTTTTTTTTTTAGTAAGGGAATGAAACAACAAACCGTACAGAGAAGGTATCACTGCTCTCGAATAAATAAGAATCAAATATCGATTTTTGGGATTAAACTTGTAACTATAGTGTTTAAGTGGTTTACAACCAAACAAATAAAACCATTGCACCACTCGCTCATTCGGTTAATTTTATGTATTAATTAGTGTATTTTATAAGAATGTTTCAAGTTAGATTGACTTGGATTTTGAAGTTGTACTCTCGTCAAGATCTCAGGTTCGAGACTCACCTGTGACATTAATTTGTAGACTTCTCTTGAGTCTTCATTCCTTTGATGTCTCCCGGTGTCTGGTCTAGAGCGAAGTTAGATTGAAGTTCTGATTTCCCAATTTTCAAAAAAAAAAAAAGAAGTTAGATTGAGTTGGACTATCATGTTAGTTTTCTTTTTTTTTCTTTCTTTAAGATTCAACTCATAATCCGTAAATATGTATAAAAATAAAAAAAAGACATGATATATTATACTTAAGTTAAGTTACCTATTTTATTAATATATTTTTCTTATCAATATACTAAAAATTCGAACTTATTTATTAATCTTGCACACGTATAAAATTATTCTTAATTTATATTATGTTGGGTTAAACAAGCAAAAAAATTGGTCAACTCAAAACTCAATTAACTCCCACTAAAATTGTTAAATTATAAAGCAAACAAAATTATAATTCAATTTAATTATGAATTAGTTACCCTAGTTTGAATCTCCCATCTTCCATCCACATTAAGGGGGTGTTTGGGCCACCAAGAATAAGGGGGAGAATGAAAATGGAGATGATTCTCCGTGTTTTAGTCACCGAGAATCATTATCTCCATAATCACGTTTTTTCAAAATCACTTTTTTCATTCTCCCTCTAACTACTTTTTATTCTCTCTCCAACAACTTTTCATACATCACATCATTATTTTGTACTCACATCATATTCATTATTTTATTTTTCTCATAATCATTACATTTATGGGGTGTTTGGGCCACCAAGAATAAGGGGGGAGAATGAGAATGGAGATGATTTTTCGTGTTTGGGCCACAGGAAATCATTCCTCTCATAATCACGTTTTCCAAAAATCACTACTTTCATTCTCCCCCTAATTACTTTTTATTCTCTCTCCAACAACTTTTCATATATCACATCACTATTTTTTACTCACGTCATATTCATTATTTTATTTTTTCCATAATCATTACCTTTATCTCAAACACAAATAATCATTCTCCTCATAATTATTACCTTCACCCTGAGCACAAATAATCATTCTCCCAATAATCATTCTTTTTCCTATTCTCCTCCTCATTACCATTCCCCCCCTTAATCATTACTATTCTCCTTGCCCCAAACACACCATTATCTCAAACACAAATAATCATTCTCTCCATAATTATTACCTTCACCCCAAACACAAATAACTATTCTCCCATAATCATTCTCCTTCATATTCTCCTCATTACCATTTTCTCCTTAATCATTACTATTTTTCTTGCCCCAAACACACCCTAAAGGGAAAAAAATGAAAAAACTTACTTTTGCTTGTGTTTTTGGTGAACGGATGATTGAAAGAACAGAAAACATAAATAGAAACAAAAATAGATGAAAATAATAGAGAAAATTCCCAAAAAAGGAAAGTTATTGAGAAAAGAGAAAAAAGTACAGAGTTAGAGAGGAAAAAATGACTAAAAATTTTGTGGGTTTTAAAAATAATGATGGAATATTGGCTTCTTCATTTTAAGAAAGCTTTGGCCTTTGGTCATATTTTCTCAAATATTCTCACCCTTTTTCTTCATTCTTTTAATGCTCTTACCAAAGCTTTAATTTATGTAGAAGAGAGTGAGGAGAGAAAATTTTAGAAACTTTAAAGCTATAATTTGTGAGGGGAACATACATTCAAGGTGAAAAGTACTAGTGCAAAAGTCGACTAAGCCTAACAATAATTATATCTTCTCGACTTAGAGATTATAAATTCAAATTTTTTACCCACCTAAAAAAAAGTGAAATATGTACTTTATGCATATCACTTATGTTACTTAGTACTAAAAAATTGTTAGCTATTATTTTGGGAAGAAAATTACATCTTGCTTTCTTTTCCTTATGTTTTTGTCAAATTGAATAATCTTTTTATATATATATATATATATTTATGAATACTCGGACCAACTTAGGCGCACTTCAATAATTCTGACAAGATTATCGTTTAATTATTTATAT
>JBBMKA010000022.1:1053374-1068349 GCA_037833695.1 Sechiopsis laciniata | reverse complement strand
TATTAACTCAACAACATTTCCAACTTGAACCCGTAATCAACGGATACTATATGTGATACATGATGCACAAGTACTATTACTTTTAGCTTTAATCATATACTATTTAATTATAAAAAAAATCATATAAAATTAACTCATAAGTAGCGACCATCATAAATTAAATCTATAACTTTTTAAAAAAATTAAATTTATAACTTTTTAATTTTTCAAGATTCTCTTAATTATTGATGATGGTTATATTGAATAATATTGTTATGCTAAACTAAAAATAATTCTTAAGTTGTGTCATTTATTATATATATATATATATATACAAAAATAGTTATGAAACACTTTCGAAAGATCTTTAACGAGAGGATAGAAACCCTTTGAAACAAAAGCCAAAATATAAAAGTATTTTTTTAGGGCAAATTATAAATTTTACCCCTCCATTTTAAGAAAGTTAAAATTTAGTTTATATCTGGTAAAAAAACTAACCTATAATCACTATGATTAAAATAAAATAGAATTTGTTTCATAATAATTTAAAAACTAGAATTTTGTCCCTATAATTTTATAAAACCTAAAATAATAGTCTTTATCATTCGTTGTTACTTACGAATTAAATATATGAAAATTGATTGTTTATGTATAAATGATGTTATTTTTTATTAAATGAAATTTAACTCACAATTTTATTATTGACACATAAATAATTAATTTCTTAACAATTAAAAAGAATAGTGATTATTTTTTAGATTTTATTAAACTATAGTGATTAAATTATTATTTGTGTAACCATGTAACTAAACTCTAACCCTTTTTTTAATAATGTCTAAACTTATAATCTACTCTTTTTTTTTCTTTTTCTTTTTTTTTATTTAAGCTATTTATTATTTAAAAATGGGGGGTGATAGAGATGGATGAATAAGGGCCGTAGATGGGGGAAAAGTGGAGGAGGAATCCCTGCCGTTAGATTTGGAGGGGAAATGTTGTACTACGGTATGCCTTATTGGAAATTGGGCTTGATGGGACTGCATCAACAGAGAACACACTTTCTTGTTTTCTTTCTTTTTTTTTTTTTAGGGTTTTTTTTCTTCTTAATTTTATCTTTTTGTTTTGGTTCAATTTTGTTGGTTCTTTGTATGTGGTTGAAATGGGTTGCTAACTTTCATTGAGAAATGTAAGACAATATTAAATATCCCATATTTATTTATTTATTTATTTTTATTCGTGATTTCCGGATAAGTTTGTGCACACTTCGATTAATATTACAGAATATATCGTTAGATTCTACAACATTTAAATATAAAAAAAATTTGTAAGGAATTAATTTCTAAGTAAGTGGTCACTATGAATTGAATTCATCACATTTCTTATCTACTAGGCTATATGGTTCCCATATTATAAATATAAGATAATTAATTCACTATAGTTATAACATAGATAAGTTAATTAAGTTGGAATCGACTCATGCTTGAGTTATTTGTTATAATAATTGGTAGTTTAACCTATAATCCTGTCATTCCATTATTATAACATTTTTTGTTATAAAATTCAATTGTTGCTCAAACACATCTTAATTGATTTTGAGATGAAACTTTATGTTATTTTATATATCCTATCATAATTTATAAATTCATCAAATGAATATTCAATTTTAAAAAAATGGTGATTGGATCCAAAAATGATGACACGAGACATGAGCATGTTGAGCAATTTCATATATTGGAAAACTGAGATAGCTGCACGACACTTGTAAAATAGATGAGTCACACCATTTATTTTTAATTTATTTTGAAATTGAACCCTATATTATCTAACAAAAAGAGAGTAGAAGTTGCTCGAGAAAGTGCACAATAAAATTGGTAATTTTGTCTCAATAAAATTGGTTTTTTTAAAAAAAAAAAAATCAACAAATATTTGAAGACGAAGGATTTTGAACTTATAATTTTTTAGCCGAGTTTGATAATTATTTGATTTTTATTTTAAAATTTAAACTTACAACAACTACTTTATCATTTGTTTTTTTCTTACTTGGATATCTACATCTTTACCATATTTGTAGAAACCAAACCAAAATTAGGAAATTAAAAAAAAAAAAAATAGCTTCCAAAAGGTTGTTTTTGTTTTTGAAAGTTGGTTAACATTCACATACTTTCTTAAAGAAATATGGATACATTGTATTGTAGAAAATTTGAATAAGAATAGACTTAAAATTACAAAAATCAGAAAAAATAAAATAGTTATGAAATGGATCTTAATTATCTAATCATGACACTCAATTATACTTCTTTTGGCATCTCAGTTTTGTATCTAATGACTATTTGATCCTTAAGTGGATAATATTATATTATTGATAGATAGGAAAGTGGGTAGGAAAAAAAAAAGAAATAGTGAAGATGGGGACCATAATCTTTGTTTTCTTTTGTCAACGAGTATGTACGTCATAGTTAAAAAAAAATTACAAATTTAAATCTCTAAATCTGCAACACTATTGATCCATCTTTAAACTGTAATATCGAGATACATCAAAGAAATTGAGAAATAATTTGAAGATGTCAAATTTACTGGGGCATCAAAATAAAAACGTACCCTCAAAATCCAAACCCCTCAATTATGAATCTCTTATTCATAATTGTTGAATGAAAATAAATTAAAGAAAGTAGAAAAAAAAGCCTTTAAAAAGGAAATTTTAGGAACAACATTTTTTTTTTCATTAACACTATATTACATTGAATAATGAGAGTGGAATTGTGGAAAAGGGGAAAAAGAAGGGGGAGACCCACCCTTATTAAAGTCTATTCTCCTTTTTCATTTAGTTTTAGGACTCTAGTGTTTGTTACCTTAGCATGCATAAGGACCAATCCTTTAATAACTCTATTCAATTCAGACACCACCAAATTAAAACTTTCTTTTTTACATCTATCATGGTTCGAGTTATGTTTTATATATTTCGACTATTATCACGAGACATACTGTTTGATTTTATAATATTTAGATGTGAAAACAAATGGTAGAAAATTAATTTAGAAATATATAATCACTATAAATTAAATATATTCCATTTTAATTTTTCAAAACTAAAATTATCTCTACAAAAATCTCTCTACCATGTAGAATAATAATTTCCTATCTTATTCATGTTTAGTCTTGTCACTGTCTATTTTTTTGTTTATGCTAGGGGATTTCACATCACATTAACAAAAAAAATAGTACGCAACATTATCCTTCACATATTGTTAGAAAATGATTTTTCTTTGTTGAATTTATGGAGAATTTGGAAATGAGTTTTTTTTTTCTTTTAAGAATTTATATTCAAATTAGTTATTGTAACTATTACATTTTTAATTATGTAATATAATTTTTTATTTCAAAATCATTAATTTTAATCACTCGTTTTTATCAACTCAAAATCACTCATAACTTTTTGTGTGGCCTATTTGCATTATAAAATGTATTTTGTTATTTGATTAATAATTTTATTAAGTTATTAGATAAAATAAAGATTTAATGTATATAATTTCTTTTATCTATATACATATAATATTATGAACTTTGCTATATTAATGTGTTCCCATGAATTAAAAAAGTCATGAATTCGATCTCTTATTGAACTTAAAAAAATATACATATTATAAACTTTGCATTTAATATTTTATTAAGTTATGAGATAAAATTAAAAAAAAAATGTTAGAACTAGTCCTTATATAAATTTTGAAGTGATATTAATGAAATTTGATTTAATAATGTTAATAATTTTAATGCACGTAAGCACAAAATATAAACATATTTCAATCTAAAATTTATAGAGAAAGATGTTAAGTTTTTTAAGAAAAATTATATATATATATATATGTGTGTGTGTGTATAAAAATTAATTTTAAGTTTTTTTAGTGACTAAAATGAAACTATTATTATATAAAATTATTATTAGATGAATTGAAAATAACAAATAGAAGTTTCATAAACTTAAGTCCCTCAAATAAAATCTTTATCTCTTATATCAAAATTATAATTTCAATATCAAATGAGTGGTATTTTGTTACAAAATGAAATGAATATTATTTTATCATTTTTATTGCCAAAAAAAAAAAAAAAAAAAAAAAAACAATGAGAATTAAACATACATATTTGGATAAAGTGCCAAAAAAATCATTTAAAAAATAAATGGACAAATTTAGTTCTCCAACAAGATTTGATATTATTTTATGTCATTGGCAAGTTAAAATTTTATTTTTCAAGATTTTTCCTTTCTATTTTTACATTTCAATTAGAATGGAATATGCAAATTAGAATATTTTACTCCTATTTAAAATAAATTAAATATTTACACAAATTTACAAAACAAAAATAAAAACTAGAAGAGACAAATATTATTGAAAATGAGAAATTATGTACAAATGAAACACAAATTTTATTATAATAATTGTCTATATAAACTGTTTCAAAACAAATTTGTCTATATAAATTTTTTAAAAAATTCATAATTCCTACAAAATTTACATTCAAACAAGTTATTGTCTCAAACTCCTCTATAAAAAAAATTATATTCAAAAGAGTTTCTTACTCCAACTTTTTCACAAAAATCTACGTCAAACCAATTATAATAAAAACTTTAATTTTTAATTCCTCAAATTAACTTTTCATCTAAAAATTCATCCAAACACGTTGTCACTGGTTTTGGAATAAAAAAAATACAACAATAAAGTAATTGTAATGGTGAATTTATGTTGTGACATGTCTAGACAAGCAAATCAAATTAGCAAATGTTGTTTTTTCATGGTCATCGGATCCTTTGTCTAGGAATCTCAAAAGTGTAAAAGGTAGATTAATTGAATCTGCATGTTGAGATATATGCATTGAATGCATTAATGCCCTGCGATTAGTAGTCAGGAGTTTCGCTGTACGATTAACGAGTGGGGGTGCAGGGACAATACCCCTATTGCGTAAACGTTTTTCGCATTGCAGCAATATAATCCGCATTCGTTTAGCGCATTCTGCTTTCTCACTCCGCAGCGTAAGCACTTCCGCATTCTGTTGCGCGTGCATATATAAACTCGAATTAAACTCTAGCCGATTATGACATTCTGTATGTTCATTATGTAATTTTGTATTGTTCGTTTCTTCTTAATAAAACTTCGTCCCTCTCTACCCGTGAACTAGCTAACACAACCTTGCTAAACCACATATATTTTGTGTTATTTCTTCTTCTTTTACATTTTTTCTTTATTTTGTTTTTTTTAATTGTTGATTGCCGTTTTCATCACACCACAAAACCTAATGTCAAAAATTGTCCGATATATCATCAAAATCATAAACCTAAAATTTTTTTCTATTACATTTGAGTGTCAAATAAAATGAAAATTTTTAGTTCATCTTATTACAATATGACATGAATTATTATACTTTATATTAGAAGTTACAAGTTAACTTGCTGTTTAATTATAATTGATAGTATAAATATAGGTTAAATTATTATAATCTAATCTTATCCACCCTTAAATTGGCCCACCCTTAAACAACATCGCAATATCATGTTCTGGCTTGATTGAACATTGGGCTGTCAGTAAAGTTGATTATGTTCTTTCTTTATGTTGCATTTTTTTAGTTCAACAACCGAGTGGGAAAATGAACCTATAACCTCATAATTTATAGTATACATTGATGTCATTGAACTATTATTTTTGTTGGCTCTTTATATTGCATTAGTTGTTCCTTTCTTCGATCTCTCCTCTTACCTCTTGCACATGACACTTCAAAGTATACTACATTCTGAAATGATTTAGTTTTTGATGTTGAACCCAACTTTGGGATAGACCCCTATCTCACGGTGGGTCGGGAATGGACTAGCTAACTCGTAGGTTGGCTAGGTCATAGTTCAACCCCTTTGAGGCCAAGCCTCGACTAGGCCGGGCTGACCCGAATAGGACCGGTTCAGTCAGCCTCTCATTGTAGAGCTGGCTTCCAACCTCCGTGCCTTGTGGCTTGTCAGACTTCGGGCTCCATGTTTTTCGTTTTGGACTTTTTCTGTGTTTTAGTTCAACCTTTGTATTAACTAATTTTTATCCCTAACATGTATCGTTTCACTCCGCTCACAACTTTTTTTTTTTTTGTTGTGAGGTACTTTGTAAAGAAAAGAAAGGAAATAATGTAATACAAGAGGGTTAGTTTTTTTTTTTTTTTTTTTTTTTTTTGAGAATATAAGATGACTTAGTTAGTATGGTTTAAATTGTGAAATAGTCACGATCTTTAGACAAAATCATATGTTTATCAACTAAGGTTATTTTTGGAGTGGTTTTAGTAAAGTCGTCATATATGAAAACAATTATTAAAAAAATCTCTTTAACACTCGTTTAAAAACTGTTTACCAATACAATGTGGAATGTCTACATTTTTTTTTTCAATTTTAATTGATAAACAAAAGTGATTGATATAAACAAAAACTAAAAGAATCATCAGGTGCTTGAACAGACATTAAAAATCGAAGAAGTTAGGAGATTAATGGGAAATAGTAATAGATAAGCTATTCTAACAAAATAATTACAAATATAGTCAAAATTTAAAATATTTGCATCCATAGTTATTAATATGTTTCAATACTCTATTAATAATAGTTATTAATACACTATTATTTATTATTAATACAATATTTTGTATTTTAATACATTATTATGTATTATTTCAGTAATTATTATTATTATCTATGATTTTGGTTATTAAATTTTTTGAAAAATGATTATATTTATAATTATTTTTTGGATTTGACGAATCTCTTAAATTTTTCAAGTTTAATCTATAATGACCATTCATTTAAGAATTATTTTTTTGCATGTTACCATTGATACTCAAATACTATTGCCGTTGACACTCAAATATTATTAACCAATTTTAACATTCAATTTTATAAGAGATTAAAATTGATGAGAGATAATTTCTCTAACCTACTTTTGGGGCTCCAGTAATCATTTTTATCCTTTCACAATCAATATTCATCTTTTCATAATCCTATTCATCTTCCAAACAATCCCATATGCCCTAATAACTACTTTCCATTGTATTTTTCATTCTCCTATAAAAAATATTTTGTTCCAATACGTGTAATGATTTTCTTATAATAATTTTATATACCCTAAACACAAGTAAAATATTTTCCTCCATAATTATTCTTTTTATCTAAAACATAAATAATCATTCTTCTTATTAATCATCCTTCTTCATATTTTCATTCTCTCATAATCATTTAAGAGAGCAATTTAAATGATGCCTAGACATCACCTAAACTGTGAAGCCTACCTATATAGCTCAATAGGAGCCACATTTTAATTTTCATTAATTTTATCTTTCAATTTAACTATGTTAGAGAATAATAAGATGTGACTCTCATTGAACAAAATAAATATTCTCCTACATAATCATTCTTTTTATCTAAAACACAGATAATTATTCTCCTTGTTAACCATCATTCTTCATATTCTCATGCTTGCCTCAAACACTAAGGAACATCAAAATGGTGAACAAAATAAATACAAATGAGACATTTGATACAGTGAAAATATCAATGATTTATGGAGGATGGAAATAGGGAGGAGAAAATAATTATATGTGTTGAATAGAATGATTAAGAAGACAACCATTATATTTGAGATTTAGTGAATAATTAAAGGAAATTAATCATAAACTGCATTTGGATGCAGAAAATGACATGAGGAACAAAACTATGAATATAAAAAATACGAAAAGAAGGTTACAAAGAAAATAAGATTAAAATGAATATTAATATGTATAGATAACTATTGATGAGCCAAAATAAGGAAAAAATTATTTTTTATAATCATTCTTTTTGCTAAACATCACCATAACAAACACATGCATAAATAAATAATAAAATTGATTCACATCATGTGGGAGTGTTTTTTTTTTTTTTTTGAAGTGCTTGATGAGGAAAACAAAAAAGTACAATAAATAGTGGATTGTACATGCATGATGATGTGATGATCTCATTTCACAAACAAAAAAAAAATAAAAGTGCCAAACTCCAAGAGAATGGTTTAACCTATCAACTCAGCACTCAGCTTTTTTCTTTTTCTTTTTTTTGACCTTTTTTTTCTCAAACCCTATATCTTAGCTCTTTTTTTACTCTATTTAAGTATTTAGCTATTTTTTGGAATTGTTTTATTTGAATTATTTATATACTTCATATTAATCAATGTATTTTTAATAAAACTTAAAATTAGTCTATAAAATAAATTTAAAGATAATTTAATCGAAATTGATTCAATATCAATAACAAATTTGTGTTATATTAGTTTGGTTAATTGTAGTTCAATTAAATTCTATAGTTACAATTCGATCATAAAATTCAATGTTTGACTTTTATTTTAACTTGAGAGTAGTAGTCTGAACCAATGTCCAATAACGGTGGTTCGATTTTCATTTGGTTCGGTTAGATTTTAGTTCGATTTTTGTTTTGTTATCAACAAGAATTTGATTACATTTTTCTAATTTTGTTTTGGTCTAATTTTAAATTTGATTTTCAATTCAGTTTTTGAATTCTTTTTTTACTAGCTAAAAACAAAAATTCTCATAAATAATATCATATTTAATTATAATTTTTTTGCTTCATATTTCACATTTAAGTTGATTCTTCCATCAAACTTCAATACCAATATATTTTTGTTTTTCTTAATATTTATACATTCGGTTTGGTCCAATTCGTTTTTTTATGTTGGGTCTTCCATCAAAAAGCGAACCAACATTTTTAGTTTTTAAAAATATCAAACCGATTAATTCAATATTATTCTAAAAAATCGAACGATTCATTGGAACTGATTGGTTTGATTTAATTCTATCGATTTTTGGTTTTTTCTTTCACCCCTAGTCCCTAGACTTTCAAAAGTTCAAATTTAGTCATTCAATTTTCAAGTTTATCCCATTTTAATCTCTAAACTTTTAAGTTTGTTTCATTTTTATTCTTGTTTTTTTTCAAATTTTCAATTTTAGTCCCCGACATTCCAAAAAAATTTGGTCTTTATTAAAAAAATTTTGTTGATTTTTCTTTAAAAGATTACCAACTTTCTCTATAAATTTTAGAAATATGTTGACATATTTTTTTTACTTGTATTAAAATCATAAACATTATTGAACTAATTTAAATTAATATTAACTTTACATCTGGAAGGGATGGCACAATAATTAAAGAGTTGTGAACTTTAAATTTATTATATAAATTAATTTTAATATATTTTTAAAGTCTACCAATTAAAATTAAACTTTAAAAAATTTAAAGAGCAAAATACAACAAAGTTGGAAATATAAAAACCAAAATATAGTGATATAAGTAATCAACTTGCACCTAGCAGCAATATTTGACCAAACCTGTCAACTGCTACAAAATAAACCATTTATAAAAGTTTTCATTAAATAACTTTTTAGTCTCTTTCTTTAGTTTGTTATTCATATTAGACCGCAGTTTATATCTCAAGGACGCAATAGGGCTACTTCTAAAACACATCCTTTTCAATTAATTAATAAGGTCATGTTAAATATAGTTAGTATTTAATTCAGCCAAGTTTAAGTCAGTATATTTACAAAAAGCATAGAAAAACAAATGAAAGTATACAAAACCAAATGTTCATAAAAAAATAAAAACAAATTAAAAACAAATATTGAGTGATGCAAAAGGAAAATAAGGTGAGTAGTGATGAGAGTGATTTGGGAATCTTAAATTGAAAGGCACAAAGACAAGCACATGGTCTCCAAACCAAGTACTTTTGAACTTTGAATTCAAGTGGGGAGCAAAGAATTTGTGGCACTAAGGATTGTGGGGTGTCCTATTTTAAGTAGTAAAAGTTGTTTTCCACATTTTACTTATAATCTTTTGGTAGAGGCAAAATGGATTTTTGCTTCTTCCCATTGAATAGTGGTTGAATTTTCCAAGAACATGATCAGACTTTAATTACAAAATTTTTGGAGAAAAAATCTTGTATTTTTAAATATAATTTTAATGAGTTAAATTCCAAAAAAAAAAGTCAATAACTTAGCTTTATTTTTATGGACATGAATATTTGTGGTGGACAACTAGGTCATTTGAGAGGGTATGACTCAAATTCATGATAGTCATTTAAAATAAATTTTTTACTCATTTTTTTATAATTGAGAATCGGAGTCTCGCTTTCATATACCTAAGAATACTCTTACCCGTATTAAAGTTCGAATGTAAAAGACAATAAGAAATTTTACAATTCGAAACTTCTCTTTAAAGACAATTTTTCTATTATTTTCTTAACTATTAAATGTCTATTAGTCGATTGTTTCTAGAAAATTAATCAATTAAAAAATTAATAATAAACAAAATATTCTACCCCATTAAATGAAAGTATGGCCACTAAAAATGAAGGGCCATATTTCTGAAAAAGTTGTAGATCAAATAATCGACCAATCAAAGTTCGACAACAAAAAATAATATAAATAATGATGATAGCTACACTAACCAACCGATTAAAATAATATAAATAATGATGATCACAAGTCTAATCTTAAAAATTGATATTTAACTCTTTTTTTATAGAATTTACGATTCTCCTCGCTCAATTTCATCAAATAAATGGTCACAAACTTTAGTGGAGCAATAAGGACAGCAAATTCTAAAAATACCACTGCAACCAAAAGCAGTAGTTTTTTTTTTTTTTTTTTTAGAAAATAACCAAAAGCAATTAGTTGTGCATTTAATGTTAACTTGGTACACATTCAAAAGTCAACGAATCCCGACCAAAATATTTATAAAGTAAATACTAATGGAGGATTATTTAAAACTGTCCTTTCCTTCATCCAATATTTTTTTTTCCACACACGTTTGTTGAGTTCAGGAGACTTTTAGGTCAACCCTAATTTCTAGGTTGATCAATTCATCATTTCTTCAGTTTGTCAAATTCTATATATTAAAGTAGTTAATCCAACTCATATTTTCGAGTGGGCTAGATAATCAAGTTGTATTTATTCTTTAATTTTCTCTTTCAAGCTGAGTGCATAGCGCATAAACCTATTTTCTTTAAATACTAATAATAATAAATTAAAATTGCATGTCAAACTCAAGATGTCTATTTTATTAGTGCATCTTGTCTGCCTACATGCTAAGAGCCTATGTTGTTAACTAATCTTACATACATATTTATAATATTATTTTTATTTTTCATTGAATTCAACCAAAAAAAAAAAAAGAAAAAAAAATTGGACGACCTAAGAATCAACCTAACCTCTTATACACATCTCATTTAACTTGTTTGAGATATGCCTTGAACGGTTTAGTGTCCTGCGATTAGTTAGTCGGGGGTCTCGCTGCTCGGTCATCAAGTGAGGGTGCGGGGGCAATGCCCCCGATTCGTAAACGAATCCCGCATTGCAACAAATTCATTCTGCAGCAAACGCATTCTGTGTTTGTTTCCGCATTCGTAAATGCATTCGCATTTATCTGTAATAGCTGCATGATGATGTTCATCATGTATTTCGCCTCTCCTAAATAAAATTGTGTCCATATCTGCCCATAGAATAGCTAACACAACGTTAGTAAATCACGTAAATTATGTGTGTGTTGTTTATTTTCTGCATTTTTTTTTTTATCTTCGATTGGTTATTGATTGTTGTTTTCATAAAAATCTAGTATCAGAGCCTAAGGTTCGTATTTCCGTAATTATTTTTCAACAACCGAATCGAAAATGTCTGGCGTTAACATGAAAGTCGAAAAATTTACCAGAGAAAACAGTTTAAGTCTATAGCAGATTAAGATGCGTGCTCTGCTAAAGCAGCAGGGACTGTGAAAGCCTTTTACCGCCAAATGGAAGGATGCAAAATTAGACGAAGATGGGGAGTTGATGAGCCTAGAAGAAAAGGTGCATTCGACGATCATGCTTTGTCTTGCTAATGATGTCATCACTGAAGTTGCAGATCAAGTGAAGGTTGCCGGTTTGTGGTTGAAGCTTGAGAGTATGTATATGACGAAGACTTTGACCAATAAGTTGCTTTTGAAGCAACGATTATTCAGCCTCCGTATGTCCGAAGATGATGAAGATGTCGCTTTAATTCTGTTGGTTTCGTTATCGCTATCATATGAGAATTTCGTCGATTCGTTTATTTAAGGCAAAGATACGATGTCTCTAGAAGAAGTGAAGAATGTTCTACTTATTAGAGAGGACTGCCACAGTGTAACAACCCCATTTTGGTGGATTTTATTATAATAAAAGAGTTTTAGTGCACTTTTGTGATTAAGTGCAAATGAAAGCGTAGTTTGGTCAATTGTAGAGAGATATTTAAGTTTTTTTTTTGAAAACCCAAAGCCCTAGAAGGAGTTTACTATTCATCCATCACTTTTGAGGCAGTTCCAACTGGGTTTTGAGCTTTTCGTCGCTGCCATGAGGTTTGTCGTCACAGCCGCACGCATAGAGGTGGGGGTTCGTCTCACTTTGTCTTCGTTTGCTTAAGGTTGCGCCTCCGTGAAGCTCGTTGGAGTGGGTCGTTGTCACCGCCGGTGAGAGGTGAGTTCGCCGTGTTCGCGTGGATTCGTGGGTTTCGCGACAGGTTTGAGTTCAGTTCGTGGTCGCAAGCAACCATCCCGCGAGTGTGCCGTTGTGAGAGTAGTCAAGTTCATCGCCATCTGTTGGTTCACGACGAGTTTAGAGCTAGTTCGAGTTCGTTGCAGCCGTGGGTTCGCAAGCAGAGGTTCGTTAGGGCTTTGCTCATGTATGTGTGTGTGTTCACCGTGGGTCAGCCATAGCCGTTACCAGAGATTCCTCAAGGTGAGCTTCCATTGTTGTGTTTTGTAGCTCAAATGGGTTTGGTTGTGTCTCAAGGTAGAAGAATAAGGGTGTTTGGTTAAGGGTTTAAAGATATTTAAATGTGATTTAAGCATTGTTTGGTTGTGGTTTAAACTCATTTAAGTTGGGGTTATAGGTTGTTTGTTTTAGGTTCAAACTCATTTAAAAGGTGATTAAAGCATGCTTAGTTATGGGTTTAAGAATATTCAAGTTATGGATAGGTGGTGTTTGATTGCTGGTTTATGTTATATAAGTGATGGATGAAACTTGTTTAGCTGTTGGTTTAAAGTTAGTTAAAGTGTGGTTTATGCTTGTTTGGTTAGTGGTTTAAAGCCATTCAAGTCGTGATTTAAGCTTGCTTGGCTAGTGTTTTAAAATCGTTAAGTTATGGATTAGAGGTGTTTGTTTGTCGATTTATGGACATTTAAAATGTGAATTAAGGTGTGTTTGGCTATGGGTTTAGTGGTTGCTGAATTAGAGTTTAATGGGTGTTTGGCCTTGGGTTAAATAGTGAGTTTGACCCATTGACTTTTCTGTTGACCAGATTTAACCCCAGCCATTTTCTGTTCTTCGAGCCGAGTTTGTAGGGCGCATGTAGCCATCGGGTACTGCTAGGACACATTTTTCAAGGTACTCCCCTATTTGATAAATTTGACATTCTAGATCTATTTTTTATGGTCTGAGGTACTAGTTTTGACTGGTTTGTTCGCTTCATGGCTCAGAGTTGTGTTTGGCTATTTGGAGCTTCCAATGAATGCTTGAAGAGCTGTTAGTTGATTGGCCAAGGTAAGAGACCTTTTACCCCTTTTTCGAGGACATGTAGTTAATACATGTATCGATTTACTTGCATTAGTTGATTTGTCTAATTATAGCATGAACATGTGCATTGTATGTTACATTTCATTGCATCGAGAGCATATACATTTCATGCCTTGTCTCTTGTATGACTAGTGATGCATGATTCATGTATATCTGCCTGATATGGTCGAGTTGCATGTGGTTGCATGATTGTCCTGATATGGACTTGCATGTTTGTCCTGATATGGACTCATAAGATGTTTGATGCACGTCTTGATGCCTCGTTTGGGCTTGATGCCTCGTTTGGACCCAAACGAGGCATCAAGATCGGATAGAGGAAACTAGTAGGTGGGTGTGAACGATGATATTCGGGCTCACACTCCAGCTTAAGGTGATAATCTCTTGCTCCGCAGGACTTCCGTGAATGGTCGGTCGGCCAGGCTCACGGCCCTGGATGGTTTCTACTAGTAGCCTAGGCACCCTCCGGGTATGTGGTATGAGACTGATATGGTTCCTTGGTGATTAGTGTGGCACCACCTCTCGCCGTGAGTACGAGGCCTGGGGCCAACAGGATGCTCGACTCGCCGAATCCCTCTAGAGTAGATTGCCAGATTGCTCTCGAGTCAGAGGACTCTTGTGGGCTTTTGGTCTTGGGGTTTACGATCTTTAGACCGCTCTACGAGGTGCTCATCAAGGACGAATTTCTTGACCAAGCCCCTAGGAACTTGGGTTTTGTATACCCCTCGATTATTTTGCTGATCATACTTGTTTGCTAATGTTTGTATTCTTGTGCATGTCTATTCCCGAGCTGGGGGATCCTTACTGAGTTTGCGAAAACTCACCCTTTCCACTGTGGAATCCCCACAGGTACTGCTTAATTGTACCGAGATGGATGATTGACGGTGTTGGAGATGACCATGGGACCTGCTGCATTACTTTGTGTAGAGTCTTTTAATTTATTCCTTCTACATGAACTATTTAGGAGCATGATAAGTTGTACAAATTTACTTGAGCTTTTATGTTTTGACTCTTGGGTACCCTTTGATTCTTTTAACGAATTTAATGTTTTATAAACTTGTTTGTAAAAAATAGATTTGAAGAAGTTTTGTTTTTATACATGCCTTAGATGTCGAACATCGTTTTCATGCATTTAGAGTTAAGGACGTAGGTTTAGACCCTGATTTGGGTCGGGTTCTTACACACATGGTTGCTAGTACAACAGAAGGTGGAGCGTTTGAGTTGGCTACAATAAGAAGTAAAGGTCGTGAAAGCTTGGAAAGAAGAAGCTGAAAGAATTCACCCCAAATTCCAGAGGCTCAAAGACGAATAATTCCAGGGCTAACAACATTTGTGCTTACTGCAAGAAAAAAGAGCATTGGAAGCGTGATT
>JBBMKA010000022.1:1039209-1053274 GCA_037833695.1 Sechiopsis laciniata | reverse complement strand
ATTAGTATTGGGTTATAAATTGAAATTTTCATCCTTGATTGTTTTTGAATTTAAGCTACAGAAATGGAATGAGTTTTCTTTCTTTTTTTTTTTTTTTTTAAGAAACATATATAATGAGTTGTTACAGTATAGGTTGTTGTACAAAATCCGCAATATTTTTTATTATTATACTCTGTCATTAAAGTGGCATACGACATTTATTTATTAAAAATATTAACTAACCGCCAGCCCAATAAAATTACCATTTATTGTTTACTGATGGTATGAACTTCATCAGCGTACTTATAGGAAAATTGATTAGAAAAAAAAGGTAGAGACATAAATGTTATGCCGTGTTTGGTTGCACGTGAGATGAGATGAGATATTGATAAGAGAAAAATCTTGTTTGGAATGTAGTGAGATGAGATGACAGAAAAATTGGAGTGCAGGAAGAAGAGATGAAATGACAAAAAAATCTTGTTTGGGGATGGGAAGAGAGGAGATGAGAGGTTATGATATCTGATTTTTTAATTTAATTGAATTTAATTACCTATTCTTATATTATTTTAACAATAAAATTATTCTCAAATCTTTTTTTCTTTTTTCTTTTTTTGAAAACAATTATTCTCAAATTTTTACTTATTAACATAAGTATGTAAATATAATCACTATCATAAATAAAATGTAAGTAATAAAAATTAATATTATACACCCTCGATCATATTAATGTTTATATTCAGAAGAAACGGAGTTTCAATGATATTATGTACGACATAATAACCAACAGATCAAAGTTTCTAATCTTTCACACCTAAATATTGTTTAATTAAAAAAATAATTATGAGAAAAAAACTTCACACCTCAAAAATGAAAATGAAGTTTGACTAATCTAAAATATTTGTAGACCATTAATAACTTTTTTTTCAAGATTTGTTAGACTTAAATAATAAAAAAAAAAAATTAAAAATACCAGAATTCTATTTATTATAAAATAATGAATTAAAAATTAAAAACGAAACCATCTGGTTAAATTAGTCATTATAAAATCTTGATAGCAATTTTCATTTTATTAAAAAAGAAACTATTTTCTAATACCTTTTATACATTCATATTCATAGTTATCAAAGGTTAAAGAATAGTCAATAAAATATACTAATTAATAGGTAATAATAAATTAAATATATTTATCTTATTAGTCATTGACGCTTCTAAGGAACCATAACCACCCTTAAATTTTTTAATTTGTTGTTTTTTTGTAGTAAAATAGAACTTGGTCACATTTTAATAATAATTATTACATGGAAGTAAGACAACAACTCTCAAATTTTGGAATTTATTATTTTTTTTTATTATGTAAAAATAGATCTCAATCCCTATGTTCACTCATACAAGTCTTGAAACTTATGGTTGTTTTTTGTATATACAAGCAAAACTCTCAAAATTATTTAAATTAATTTATTCCTTCCAAAAAAAAAAATGCTCCAATTATTATTTCAAAGTGTAACTTAATACGAGTAAAAAATTTGAATCTCAGTTTCTTAACAAACAAAATAAATTCAATATTTTTAAGTTTATTGAAAATAAAAATAAGTTCATGCTTTTAAATTTATTATAAATTATGAATAAAAATTCAATGTGTATAAATTATTTAAATTTAATTGTTGTTTTGATAATAAATTGATGTACATATTGTTTAAAAAAAATTGATGTATATATTGTTAATATTAAAAGGAAACACATTATTTTATTACAATTATTTTTTAATTATAAATTTATAAATATGATATTTATAGTCAAGTTAAAAATAATAATAATAATAAATAAATAAATAAATAAAATTGTTATTAAAGAGATTTAAAAAAAGAACTAAAAATTATTTAATTTTTATAAATAAAAATATTAAATCTATTATCATATATTAAGAAATAATATATATCTTTAATTTTAATTTTAATTTAAATAAACATTTGATGTAATAATAATATAATTATTATAATAATAAAAATATATCAAACATAAAATAAGTAAATAAGTAAAAAAATAAAAATAAATAGATGAAAAATGTTAAAAAAAATAAAAATAAATAATAATAATAATAATAATAATTAAGATGAGAGGAGATGAGGTGAAGAACACTTTGGGCCAAACAAGGTGTTGGGCTTCAACACCTCACCTCATCTCATCTCATCCCAAAACAAACACACCCTTAAACTATTGTTTTTAAAATAATATAAAGAGGTTCCAAATAAATATGTGTTGGGAGAAAGCGAATGCAAAACAAAATAATTATCATTAAACAAACTTATGCAAATCAGGTTGACTTCGAAAATAAAAAGGATAAAAACAAATCTGGTCAATAACTATTATATTTTTTATTTATAAAAATTAAGTCCATAATACAATTCAACATATGTTTTAGAAAGAAAAAAAAATTGTTTAAAAAACTTTGTTTTTATTTTTTAAATTTAGTTTAGAATTTAAATCATTTCTTAGAGGAAACAACTATGATAGAGAAATTGTAAAAAATAATAATAATAATAATAATAATAATAATAATAATTTAATTTTCAAAATAGTTATTCAACCGAAAGAAGAAATTGAATTTAGACTAAATTTTTTCCTCAATAAATCATTTGATCATAGAATGAATTAGTCGAATCTATGGTTGGTTTTGTCTCACACCACTTACATCCCTTTAAAGAAAAAAGAATGGAATAATATAGTATAAGATCAATTAGTTGGTAAATTGAAATTGCGAAATAATTCATTCCAAAAAATCACACATTCAACTAATGTTATATTTAGAGTGCTTTTAGGTATTTAAAAAAGAAAAAGTTTCTACTAATGTCAACCATGTTTGAAAAAATAGAAAAATGTTCTTAAAACACAAAAGCACTTAAATAAAAAGTGCTTTGTGAATATTTCAAAAACAGTTGAGAACACTTTTAAAACATCAAAGTAACTTGTTAAATAGTGCTTATCGTTAAAGTATTTTTGCAAATTAGAACACATATACGTTCAAAAGTACTTATACACTTACCCAAATACAAAAAATATATATATTATAAATTAAATTAAAATGAAACTTATAAAAAGGAGGTAAGGAACACAAATATCTAGATAATATGTAAGGAACATACAATTTACAAATGAGGAAGAGAAAAGAAAGGTCTCCAATTGATCGAAATAGAAGATATGCCGTAATCTTTAAATAAAGAAATTTTTTACACCAAAAGGCAACATTAATTACAATATCGTCCCATAATCACGCAACAATTTTACAGTAAAATGCGAAAAATTACGCTTCAACCAAATGAGGCATACAATTGCACCCAAGAGATTACCATACTACCAAATCTAAGTTTATAACTCCAACTTTGAAACTTTAGGCTAAATGTTATGTGCATTATAAAAAACGTTTAGGTAATGTCCAGATATGACTAAAAAATTTAGGCTCATACAATTTAGGTCGTATTCTATTTTATTTTTTTAAAAAATTATTGTAAGTGATAATGTTTTAGTTGTCTATTTTAATTATAGCACTTTTAAAAATATTTCATCTATAACAAAATTTTAGCCTTTTTTTTGCATATTTCAATTCTATAATTTATCTCTAGATTAAAGACTATTTGTTACACTAATTGAAGATTATTTGTGACATTGATTAAAAACATTTATTACCCTCATTGAAGCCAACAGGTGCACAGACTTTTTTGTTTTTTTTTTTTACCAAGCCTGCCCTAATTTTCCTCTATACACGATTTTTTTCTAAAAAATTGTTATTCGTATACTTTTCTTGGTTTTATATTTGGAAAATTGTAATAGATAGTCTATTCTAACAAAATAATTACATTCCAAATTTGAAAATATTTGCATTTATAGTCATAAATACAATTTAATACCGTATTATTAATACTCATTATTATAGTATTATGTATTTTTAATGCAATATAAAATGTTATTAATACAATATTGTGCAAGGCGCACCAAAAGACGAGGATTTTTTTACTTAAGGCACACTATATAAAAAAAAACACAAAAAACTTTATGTGTATGCACAATAAAAACACTTTTCATAGACATAGATAAAGTTTTAACCAAGGATAATATATAAAATATACATAATATTCAACTATCGACCTTCACACGCTTCGAATGACCTAGTACCGGCTCTTGCTATAGGGGCCTAGAACATAAAAAATACAAACAAAATAAAAAATCCCACAAGGCTCACGCCTTTTGGCACCCGGGGTTTCATTTAAGACGTCAAAAGGTGCACACCTATTACGCGCGCCTTGCCTGGGACAAGCAAGACACCAGAAGTGCAACTTGCGCCCAGTCGCACCTTTTAGAACACTGACCCCAAACATCCTCTAAACCAACCATGCGTAAATTATGAAAAAGAAATTAATAAAGATGGGAGATGGGAAAACAAAATGTAGAAAAATGTACAGTAGATTGTACATGCAAATTGCTTGATGGTGTGATGATTTATACCCATACATCTCATTTCACAGCCCAAAATAGTACAGTGCCAAACTCTACAAAAAGGATTTTAATCAATCAACTCAGAAACCACTTTTTTTACCTTCTTCCCAAACCCTATCTTTCAACTCCCTCTCTCTTCTCAACACCCAACTTTCAGTTCCTTTCTCTCTCTTAATGATATGTGTGACATCAACTTGCACCTAGCACCAACATTTGACCAAACCTGTCAACTGCTACAAAATAAACCATTCATAAAAGCTTTTATTAATGGAGTATTGTTTGAGGGCAACAGATGGTCAAATTGAGAATTTTATAATCCAAGTTTGATCCACCAACGGTCATTCTTCCCATAATCATTTTTCATTGTCTTGTAAATAATATTTTGTTACCCATATTCATTCCTTGCACCCAAAGACAAATAATAATTCTCCATAATCATTTCATGTATCTAAAACACAAATAACGTTGTCCATATAATTTTTCTCTTTACTCCAAACACAAATACTTATCTCAGTTAATCATTCCCTCCCGCTTACTGCCTTTATATTCCCATTTCCACCGGTAAGCATTCTCTTCCCCTGCCCAAACTCCCTCACCTTAAATAGATATCAACTCAAAGACAGAATAGTACAAGTTCAAGTAAGGTCATTATTACATTATATTTTTATTTTATACTATGTCATGTCAATTATATAGTTGGAATTTAATCAAGCAAAGTTTAAGTTAATACATAGAAAAAAGAATTGATAAATAAATGAAAGTATACAAAATCCCTTCAAGGTCTCAGAGACTCACGAGTTTTGTTGTTTTCTAGGTTTGGGTCTTGGGACGGACACGGATGCCCCATGTATATGGGAACAAAGTTTCAATCCCCCAAAAAATGTCAATAAAAAGATTGGGTTTTATTTTTATTTTTATTTATTTAGTGATGCAGAAGGAAAATAAGGTGAGTAGTTATAAGAGTAATGCGAGAATCTTAAATTGAAAGGCACAAAGACAACCACATGGTCTCCAAACAAGTACTAATTTGAACTTTGAATTCAAGTGGGGAGCAAAAAAATTGTAGCACTAAGGAGTGTGGGTTGTCATATTTGAAGTATTAAAGTTGTGATTTCCATATCTTGCTTATAATCTTTTGGTAGAGGCAAAATGGATTATTGCGTCTTCATTGAATAATGGTGGTTGATTTTTATTATTTAAAGCTTTCCTCATTCACCCTTTCCAAACACATGACCACACTTGGAAAGGAAATTTCGTTTTCCCCCTATAGGTTGAGGTAGATATTCAACTTTGGCATGACTTCTTTTTCTTCCATTTTGAGTGCTTTTTAGCTAAACTACTTGATTGAATTGGAGGCTGGAATTTGAACATTTCTATAACTTAATTTTGATGTTTCTTTAATGTATAATTTGGTAAGATTATTGTGATTACTTAGTTCAACCTATTACTTTCACTAGTTTCTAAAAGGGCAGCCTCATTAGTAAGAGTTAAGGGTAACTTTATGATCCTGACTTAAAGGTCTCAAGTTCTAAGCATTAAATAAGATTAAAACTAAACATCTAAGACATGGACTAGGAAGAAAAAAAGAGAAACTTTCATAAATGCCCTTTCATATTATCTTATTATCAAAATCGTACCCTAGGACCACCAAATTCATTAGGGGGACCATGTCTGAAAATGTGTAGGATTAAAGAATTCCTAGTCATCACTCAAAATTGCAACAATAAAATGAAGGAAATAATATAAGATGTTTTTTTTAAAAAAAAAAAAAGGAAATAATATAAGATCAGATAAAATACACTAACCAACCAACTAAAATCTTTGTAATGAAATAAATGGTCACAATGTTTAGTGGAGCAATAAGGACAACAAATTCTAAAAACACCACCACAACCAAAAGCAATAGTTGTTGTGCTATCTATTTAGCAAATCGTGGGGGCATTTCAAAGTCAACTTAGCATATATATTGAAAGTCAACGAATTCCGACAAAAATATCTATAAAAATTTATTATTCAAAACTGACATTTCCTTCATCCATGCCAGCCCTTTTCCTTTCGACAATGTTTTTTACACTCATCCAAGCTATAGCCCATTCTCTTTTATTTTCAATATTTGTGTCATTGTGTGTCTTAATTTACGTGCACTTTAACTATTTTCAAAGAACATACCATATGACCTTATAACATTTAAATGTCAAAGAAATATGTAATAAATTATTTTCTAGATAGGTGGTCATCATGAATATTGAACTCATCACCTCCTAGTTCTTTAAAGTCCTCTTTTATCACTAGGTCAACCCAGAAGAGTCAGCCTCTTTCCCTTTTTCCTTTCAATTACCATATATGAATTCTAAACACTATGAATCATATTTTTCTTACGGAATCCTCGATCACTTTAAAACTTATTGTAACTCTTTTTTTTTATAAGAAACTAAAAATATTTCATTGATATATAAACGCGCCACAAAGACCTATCAAAACAGCTGTTAAAAATACGAGGAAGACCAATCAAAATAGGTGTGAGAAACACAAGGAAGTCAATAACCATAAGCCGTTACAAGGACAATTAGAAACATAGGAACAATAAGTTAAATGAGCCTCAAATAAATAATGATAATGGGTGAGGGTGGGATCCCAAACGAGATGATTACACAAAATATCGACCGAGCTTTAACACTTTTTCAAAACACCATTGTTTCTAACACACTTTTTAAAGTACTTCCAAACGTAATTAAATCACATTATGCAATTTTAAGTGGAATGCTTCTTAATCAAGCAATTGTATATAGTGGTTAAATGTTTTTAAAATTCTTTAAAAAAAAAAACTAAAATTTTTTAAAAATAGTGAAAAGAACCATTGTGAGTTGACCTAATAGTCAAGAGACTCTAAGAAAATAAAAAAGTCATGAGTTCAATATACGGTGCTGAATGACCAACTACTTAAAAATTAAATTTCTATGAATTTTTTTGGGTTAGACGATTTATCTTGTGAGAAGAGTCGAAATGTGTGAAGGCTGACTCAAAGAATATATTTATAAAAATGTTGAAAAGTACTTTTACTTCACAAAAAGTCAAATACAACTCACTCTGATTCACAAGTGCTGAAAAGTACTTTTACTGAACAAAAGTCAAATAAAACTCATCCTAATTCACAAAGAGCAGAAAAGTACTTTTATTGCACAAAAGTCAAATAAAACTCGCCCTAATTCACAAAGGCCCAATGACTAACAATTACTCATATGATTTCCATCAAAAGCAGAAAATCTTGCCAGCTACTTTATCAATATAAAAAAAAAAATAACGAAAGAACAGGAAGAAAGCAACGAACCTTTACCTTGTCTTCCCACCTTCATTTTATAATGACAACTTTCGGTGCACTTGACTTCTCTTTTTTCCCTCCTAAGGATTTGGCTTTAACCATTGTTCATGAACGTAGCACACACGGCACTTCTCCCTGTAAAAAATTATCAACAAACAAATTAGTGGACAAATCATTTCAAGAGAAAACATAACCATGTTCCAAAATGCAGCCATAAAGATGAGCCTTGCTACCCTTTTACCTTCCCGCACTTGGGTCTATTTACTGTTCGACGGTAAACCACCTTGTGGGCTTCACATCTCGTTAAGTATTCAGGTCTGCTTACGTGCACCTCGACTAACTGTCTACCTAGAACATTTGGATATCAAGAAGTTCAAGGTGTATCAACAAAAAAAAAAAAAAACATAATAATTTCAAGTTAGGTGTCCATAAATTGAACCCGTAACTTTTTGGTTTTTTAAGGATCACTTGATTACTGAGTGAACTCATGATGGTTGAGGATTCCTTCTTATATTTGATGCATAAGATTGAATGCTACAAGTTTTCTGTTAATTTTTGGATTATAGATTCAAACCAACAGGACTAGCAGAAAGGAAAAGTACAAGTAAAGAAATGTTTGGATAACATAACCTGAGAATATGTTGAAGGCCCGACTGTAGATATAGGAGGAGCACTTCTCCATTTGGTGAGTATAACTTTTCTTTTCATTCACAAAGATCCAAAACCCGAAATAGAGACCAACAACACCCAAAGCCTAGTCCCAAGTACTTGACATCCAACTTTCAAACAATTTTGGGCACCTCCCCCAGCATGTTTTTCCCTTCATGGGGTAAAAATTAATCCTGATAACCATATAAGTGTAAGAACCTTGAACTAATCCAGCACCGACGAATGTTGCCTTTTTTTATGGAAAGGCTTCCAAAGGACATACAAAAAGAACTGGTTGAATGTTTTTTTTCTCGCGAGACAAATCGTCTGATCCCATAATATTTGGATGTAAAAAAAATCCGTAAAAAATTAATTTCTAGATAGGTGATAGAGAATTTCTAAAGTTAAGGCCACACATAAATGAATCTTGTAGTACAAATTAGAAGCAAGATATTGTTCTCTCCAAAAACAAGGTTTCCATGATGATCGGGTGATAGTAATTACAGCCATTAATAAAAATACTGGATTTAAATGAAACCAACATTATGGTATTGTGGGTCATAAAGAAAGAAAACGCCTTTGTGGGGAAATGAAAGATCTCTATGACTATTGGAATGGCTCTTGATTCTTCGTTTTTTGAAGAGATTTTTCATGCAGGTGGGCTTTTCTAATGCCAAAAGAGAAACACTCGGATCTCACTTACCATCTACTCTGCAGACCAGTTGATCTTTCCTCCATATCATTCCTTCAGCAAGAGTACAGCACATTCAAAGTCCAATATCTTAGTAGTTATCAATAACCTGTAAAACGTAAAAAGATGAGAAAAGAAACTCAATAACTATTAACAATCATCAGCCATCACTAGAAAATCTAAACACACACACAAAATCAAGGTTGAAAAGGAATCGTACACCTCAGGATTGAACAGTCCCGCTTTCTCCTCAGGCTTGACGTGCATCTTCTTCCATCAAGGGAAACGTAAGTGCAACAGAAATTTAAAAGACATGAAATAAACAGTCTGAAAACATCATATGAGATATAACAATGGTCATATATAGCAGAATAATATCACCTCTTCCACCAAAGGTAACAGTGTCAAGTGTCAAAGGGAAGCATGAGAACCATTTCAAACGAAGATTCGAATAAATTTATTTCACTTCATATCTATCATTTTGAATTCATAGTCTTTGAAAAAACACTTGGAGTGGTATTGCAGACAGAGAATGTTATCAAATGTGCTTGAAATTTCCATCAATCAAATAAAAATTATTTTCTCGCTGGTAACCTTGAGAGGTTGAGGACAGCATGTACTATAGATTAAAGCTTCAAAAGAGAATCATCTAAAGATTAAACTTGAGGGCACTCACATCATTAAAAAATGAATCGATCACGTACTACTGTTAAATTGTTCAGCAAATCTATGACAACATACTTCAACATAAGAGAGTATTACTTGAGAACACTTTTTCGGAATTACGTATCACAACATACTTCAACACCATAGAGTATTACTTGAGAATACTTTAAAGTGTTACATTTAAATGTACAAGTCCCCCAAGGGCAATCTCGTTCTTAGAGGCTTGGAATCTCCGAGATATGCTCTCTTAGAGATTTCAAGTTCAAAATCCACGAGTAAGCTGTAAAATCTCTTATTGTCTCCTGGGTATAGTGGCTTAGCTCTTATTCCCGATTATTAAAAAAAATACATTTAAATGAACACTTTTCGTACCAAGCATAATTAGAAAAAAAGAAGAATTGTGTACTTAAAAGCAGCCGTTTTCAAATATTTTATAAATTGACAAATGTCAATTGCAAATATCTTCACTGCAAAGCAAGTGTATCAGTGAGAGTCTCATATATACAACATATATCGCTTTCATTTCGTTTAATGAAACTTCTTGCTTCTCATGCCCATAGTGGACACACCTATAAACCTCCTAACTATGTAGCTGAAACATGACAAAATTTGCAGCATTATTATCCTTTCTGACAAAAAAAACACAGTAAAACGATCCATTTCAATTGTGTAAAGGTGTCCTGTTGTATTCCATAATAAGAAGATGATGATCGTCTGGAAAATAAATGGGGCAATGTGTGATGAAGTGACAAACCTCTTCATTTTCTCTGTGAAGGCTTCAAGAACAAAACTCAAAGCAGCTATCTCCGTTTTGTGAAAAACAAAGCTGGTGAATGAACCAACTCCATATAAAAAAGAATAGGTTTTGAGAAGAAAATTCTATCTTCTTAAAGGTTCTAACTGAACTTCCATAGTTCCTGAAGGATGAGATTCTTTTCCTTCAATTGAAATAGTCGGACTCAAGAGATCGAGAGCATCATCATCACTACCAAGCACCCAATTGCTTCTTTCATTTATTCTGTCCCTCCTCCTCTGCCTCTCCTGGTATTCCAAATAAATAGTCATCAGTGCAAGGATCATAAACCATATAATTAGAGCCCAGATAAGGCCATGGACATTTTCACTGTGATATCGATCGCCTAGATGCTTCATTCCAGTGAATTGTGCTGCAATACCAATACCAATTGTACATCTGCCAACGATTGCATGTGAATACTCCCATAAAATTCTTTGGGGGGAAACTACTTCGCCATTGGCTGGTCTTTTCGGTCTTAAATATGCATTTACTGGCTGCATACATGCCAAAAGTATAGCAGCAATCCCAAACTTAACATGAACTGAGCTAACATAAAACCCCCGAAGCTCGGCAATGGCAAAAAGGAGGCCGAGTAGGACAATTGACAAGCCTGAGTACTGCAAGTAAACATGAATCTGATACCATCCATCACCCTTCACATGTTTCAAGTATCTAGCAGCCAATATCCCACCGGGTAACAAAATACCCCAAGCAATGAACATCATGAACCCATGAACAGCTAATACTGGTTGTAAATCCTGTTCGGCCTCTGCAGAACCTCGCATAAGCAGTACCCGCATAGGCCTACTGCTTCGGGAAGAATGCATATTTCTTTCGCTTAAATGTTCATCCACCCATTTAGCACCCATTGCCCATACAACCTTAAGTGGAGTGGTGGGATCAATTACATTTTTACACTCTGGTCCATGGGCATGAGAACATGCTAGTTTCAAGGGACGGGTAAACTCCAGAGTAATGATACCATTTTCTGACTTGCACCTAACAGAAGTCAAATTCTCTTTCGTCGGATGTACATTTAAAGCTGCCTTTCCATCAATCCAGTAGGTACTCACTCTACCTTTGCCAGTTTCATCCATCCAACCCACATAACTATAGCTATCAATCATTCCACTTCCAAATCCAATAGCAAGATAACCACTCTTTTTCTCACCACGAGCTGCAATAGTTATCGAATCCTCTGATAGCGTCCAAAAAAATGTAACTTGCTGGTCATCCAACAAAACACTGTTATTATACATGTCTGATAAACCACCATCAACAACCTGCACTCTCCAGCCCATTTTTGGTTGGTAAATTGACTGGTAAAAGACTTGGTCTGGAGTATTCCTATCAGGTGACCAAGTTAATTCCATGGGGCTGGCTTGTACTCCTTCAGCTTCCGGCCCTCCAGCGTAAATAATCTCAGACACGTTCCTCAGTGTCGCATTTCCACCAAGCAGGTCAGAAGTAATGTAGAGTGCAACATCATGCCCGGCTTGTATTGAGAACTTCACTGGCACCCCTCTCTCAACTCTCAGTAAAGGAGCCTCCTTCTTGTTAATGTACAGAACTTTTGCAGGGTTTGGAGGATTTGGATAATGCAAAGCCGGGCCACTGGTTACAACAAGAGGAGCATTTGCATCTGCTATTACAACATCTTGATCCTCCTTGTCTGCTGCATCAAGTGGACCCAAACAATCATTCACATGCTCTGAAACATTGAAACCCAGTTGCCCATAAGTCGCTCCATGATTTTGAGGTAGATAGAATGGCCAAATTGCATCAGGCGGCTTCATCGGTCCCACGGCCCAAATGACAGTCATATTTTCAGTATGGTTAATTGGTATATCATATTTCTTATCAACTGTAACCAACGGCCTTCGATACCGAATGAACGAAACTCCATCTCTCCTTTGCCCATAAATCAACTTAGTATTGTTCACCAAACCAACAGGATCTGAACCTTCAAAAATTGTATCTGGACAAACACCATGCACTGCACCATCCTTGTTTATCATACATTCACTGGGCTTTGTTATGAAGAAATCATCCACAAGCGGCACTCCATCCTCCTTGATCCCCATCACAGCGACATCTGCCCCAATCATGAGATTAGAACTCTCATCCTGGCTTGTCCACCCAAATGCCATGTAGTTCGTTGTAGGAATCGCCGCCTCCAGGCCAATGTCAATCGACTTTTCCTTAGAATCCAATGTCCACCTAACCCTGTAGTTATCAGCCAAAACTTTGCAATTCTCGAACGTGGTATGCTCAATGGAAATCAAACCCATCTCTTCCCCTGAATTCCCACTTTCTGACGGAGAAGGAGAAGGAGACAGAGTCGGAGCCACATTGGGAGTACTCGCCGATCCATTACTCGGTCTCGGGAGGATAACATGTCCAAAATCCGATGCCGCAGGCACGTCCCAAGCGGCAATAACTTGGATCTGATCCCATGTAACACTCTTCTTCAAATGCGCAATGAACGAAGCATTTTTGTACGTCCCATTAAGCTTTTGATCAGACACAACAAACCCAGCCGTGAAATTAGTAAAATTATAAGCGATCGCACCCCACCAATGCACATCCGTACCAGAAAGCATATCAAAATTCGAAACCCTAAAAGAACAATCATCGATTATCCTAAAGGAACCTCTAAGTTGGTGCTGTACCATTTGAAATTCGGACTCGAAATCAACGAGAGGACTGGTCTTAGAACAAACAGATCCAACATCCGCATAGCAACAAAAAATGGAGCATAACAAGATAAAACACCCAACGAAACTGGGTGTGTGATGCATGGGGACGAGATTGGGATCCAAAATCTTACACTCTTTAGGATCAAAAACACCACTGGAATCTAGATTCAACTATATATATCGAAGTTCAAAAACGAAATGAATCAAAATTGTACACCATTACCAGAGATCTCGGCCGGAGATTAATGGAGTCCCGATCGGAAATTCTATTGGAAATGCAAATGCAAGGAATCAACAATGGAGGACGGTTTCTAGAGTGGAACTTGTGGTGCTTTTTTGCTTCGCACGTTGGTTTTGGTTAGCGGCGTTAAGCAATACCAACATTTCTTTTCTTTTCTTTTTTATTTTTTTTATTTTTTATAATCAATAATGGAAGAAATAAAGGAAATTTCCATTCATAGACTTTGAGGGGGTTTTTTTTCAGTACGAGGATCAAAGTCATATACTTGGTGATTATTAATACATCATAATGTCTAGTAAGGCTATGTTTGGTTTTTTGACATATGGAGTGGTTAATAATTATTCTTCAACAACCTCGTTTGTTTTTTTGTAGTAAACAATCACCCTTAACTTCTCTACAATCATTCTTTAATTACTCTTTGAATTTATATATATATAATTTTTTTTTTTTATTTTAAAAACTCTTTTATCAAATTCCACATTAAATCTCATCAAACTTATCTTTTAATCTCGGCTAACATTAATATTAAAATATTTAT
>JBBMKA010000022.1:1006046-1039109 GCA_037833695.1 Sechiopsis laciniata | reverse complement strand
GTTGAGCTGACCGCTTGGCCGGAAGTTAGAGACTTCCGAAGACCCAGGAGTTGTTTGGACTTTGTGTTCCAGGGTTCCGTGCTGGTAACCGGTTTAGTTTAGTTCGGTTTATCAATACAAAAATTAAATTGACATGTAAAAAGAAAATTAAAAGTAAATAAATCATTATTGGTTTAGTTCGGTTTTCATCGATTTTTACAAATAGAAACCGAACCAATTCAATAAATCGGTTTGGTTGGATTCGATTTATCGGTTAACTATTTTTTCGGTTTTTTGTTTTTATTATCAATCCGAATTAGGGTCGCTCAATCAGTTTCAAGTATTTGGCAGTCGGTGTCGATTACAAAAATAGTTAACCAAAATATTTTCGGTTAAGGCGGACGATTTGGGAAGTTAACTGAAAAAATAAGAAAAAATAATATCGACAAATTTTTCTTTCTTTTTTTTTTAGAATCAATGTCAGCAAATTTAAAGACCGAACACAAAGAAAAATTTCATTCATAGATTTTAAGGGGTTGTTTTTTTCAAATATGAGGATCAAAACCATATATCTACTGATTATTAATACATAATAATATCTCTAAGTTATTGTTATTATGGGTGATATTGGTACGATTTAGGTCAAACCGATAATCGGAACGATCCAATTAATTTGACAAAAAAAGAAACCAAACCAATGTCCAATAAATTGCAAAATCATTGGTTTGTTTTTCCTCAATTTTTAGGCCATCGAAAAACAACCCAATCCAATTAATTTGACAAAAAGAGGAATCGAACCAATGTTCAATAAAAGGCAAAACCATTATTTTTGTTTTCCTTGATTTTTAGACCAAACCGAAAACCGATCTGATCTAATTGATTTGACAAAAAAAGAACCAAACCAATGTCCAATAAATGACACAAAAAAGGAACCAAACCAATGTCCAATAAATGACAAAATCATTTACTCGAGTTTCTTCGATTTAATCCCGATTTAATTATTTTTTACTTGCTATTTTACTTTTTTTATATATATATTCGTGACTGTCCGGGCCAGTTTGCACGCACCTCGACTAATGTCACCGGACATATTGCCTAATCCTACAACATTTGGATGTCAAGGAAACCCGTATGAAATTAATTTTTAGGTAGGTGGGCTACCATAGATATCACCTTAAACACTCCCAAGACTCTCTTTGACCAAGCTAGTCTGTGTTTTCTTTAAAAATAAAATTCAAAATTTATAATTAAATTAAACAAAAATAATTAGTCATTTATCAATAAAATGTTAAATTAATATGTACAAAGAAAATTGAAAGTAGAAAAAATTGTTATTGATTCAATTTTTTATTTTTTTTTTAACAAATAAAAACAAAACCAATCCATTAACTTTATTTTTTTTCTAAATAAAAATCAATATGTTCAATATTACGTGAGAAATCTAAACTAACCTTATGAATCGGTTTGATTTAATTCGATTTTATCCATTTTTTGTTTTTATTATCACCCACGATTACTCTCAACTGCTAGATTTTGAGGCTTTAATGGCCTAAAGTTTAAGAAAATGTTTATAACCAAATGGAATATAAATTTTTTAACCGAATAATACTACTCTAACTTTTTTTTTTTTTTAGTATAAATTGGGGGAAGGAGAATTACAAATTCCGAGTATAGGGATCAAACTCTTGACCGTGGAATAGAAATGGATTAACACCAAAATAAATAACTAATTGTGTCACTCAACCATGTGGTAATACTGCTCTAACTTGTGACCTTTCGAGTACCTACATAAAAGAAATATATCTAAAAAAAGAATAATAAAAAATAATTAGATGTGAGTATATTTGAAGTGATATTTAATATAGCATTTGAATTTATATGTTTAATGAGTATTATTTAAATAAAAAAAAGATTGATAACCAAGAAACATTATTTCAATTTTAATATATCAAACTTATTTGATATAAACAAAATGATAAGTCAACTGACATAGTCGTGGTTGTATTCAAAATAAAAAAAAAAAGAAAAAACTCATATGATAGGAAGAAATACAAAGTGTGTTAATAACGCCAACATAAACAGTGTTCTAGTGGCCTAGTAACTATGAATTTACAGGTTTGATCCTCCATTTTCCCAATGTATTGAATAAAAAAAAAAGTGTTAATATCCAACTAAAACTTAGCATGTTTCATTAACTTGTTTTTGAAATCAAGAATGTTTCATCAACTTTTTCATTAATACATTTGAAAAAAGTTAAATAACCAACTAAAACTGATTGACCAACCAATCATCTAAATAATCGATTATCAATCAATATAATTGATACGTCCAATAACCAATCTCGACCAATTGATGAATACCTCTAAATATACTCCAAATCAATATTTATGATGTAGTTATAATAAAATCTAATCATATATTTATTTATTTATTTATTGGGTGCAACACATGTGTATCATTTTTTTTTACCCATAAATGATAAATCTAGTCATTCTAAGCTTTAGTTTAAAAACAACCAAAATGAACTTTTTGAAAATGACCTAAAAACAGTTTATAATTGTTTCATTTTTATTGTAGTTATCTGCTATTTAACTTATAATTTTTTGAAAAAAATAATTAGTTAATTTTAATTTGATTCATAAGTTTCAAAATTAGACATTTTTATCATTCATATTTCAATAATATCACTTTTAGTTTATAAAAAAACAAAATTGTTAGTTATATTGACTTAAATGTAGAATTTAATTTTAGCATTATTAAAATATTAAGAGTAAAAATGTTCAATTTTAATATATATATATATATATATATATATATAAAAATTATAATTAGATTCCAAACCTAGATTAAAAATATAATTTTTTCTAAAACCTTGTATAAAACTTGATATTGTAGAGGTAAATACCAACTTTCAAGATGCAACCGAAACAACCATATACCAATTTTTAAGATTAAAAATAATGAAACCAACCAGCTCCAAATATGTAAGGGTGTATTTGTTTTGGGATGAGATGAGGTGTTGGGCTTCAATACCTTGTTTGGCTCAACGTGTTCTTCACTTCATCTCATCTCATTTCCTCTCTCTTTTTTTCATCTTTTTGTTTATATTTTTTACTTGTTTTTTTTTTTTTTTTTTTTTAATTTTCTTATTTTATGTTTGATACATTTTATATAATATTATATTTTTTTAAGAAACAATAATATTATTATTATTTAAATATATTAATATACCGGTATATAATTATATTAATTACACTATTATTATACAAATATTTATTTATATAAATTTGAATTTCAAACTTAAAATAAACAGATATATATTATCTCTTGATATATGACAATAAATTATAATATTTTTATTTATTTGTTTAATCATCCTTAATAACAAAAAAAAATTATTAAAATTCAATTGTTAAAAGATAGACTACAAATATCGTATTTATAAATCTATAATTAAAAAATTATAGTTATAAAATAATGTGTACATCAATTTATTCAACAATTAGATTTAAATAATTTATACACATTGAATTTTTATTCATAGTTTATAATATGTTTGAAAGTATGAACTTATTTCCAACAAGCTTAAAAATATTGAACTTATTTTGTTTGTTAAAATGAGATTCAAATTTTGTACTCTTGTATTAAACTACACTTTAAAATAATAGTTTGAGTTGATTTTTTTTTTTTTGAAGGGGTAAATTAATTTAAATAATTTTGAGAGTTTTGCTTGTATATACAAAAAAACAACTATAAGTTTCAAGATTTATACGAGTCAACATAGGTATTGAGATCTATTTTACATATAAAAAAAATTCAAAATTTGAAGGGTATCGCGTTACTTCCATGTAATTATATTATCAAAATGTGACTGAATTCACTTTTAACAAAAAATTAAAAAAAAAAAAAATTAGGGGTGTTTATGATTCCCTAGAAGCGTCAATGATTAATAAGATAAATATGTTTAATTTATTGTTATCTAGTAATTAGTATATTTTATTGACAATTCTTTGACATTCGGTAAATATGAATATGAATGTATAAAAATGTATAAGAAAATAATTTCCTATCAAAATTGCTATCAAAATTTTATAATGACTAGTTTAACCAAATGATTTTATTTTTATTTTTTAATAAATAGAATCTTTGTATTTTTTAAATTTATTTCTATTTTTTAAGTCTAACAAATGTTGAAAATAAAGTTATTAATGACGTATATTTTAGATTAGTCAAACTTCATTTTTGTAGTGTGAAGTTTTTTTTTCATTATTAATTTTTTAATTAAACAATATTTAGGTGTGAAAAATTCGAAATTTTGATCTCATGGTTATTATGTCGTACATAATATCATTGAAACTCTGTTTCTTTTAAATATAAACATCAATATGATAAATGTGGTATAATATTAATTTTATATTACTTACATTTTATTTATGATAGTAGTTATACTTTCATACTTATGTTAATAACTAAAGATTTGAGAATAATTTTTTAAAAAAAAAAAGATTTGAAAATAATTTTATTGTTAAAAAAAACATAAGAATAGATAAAAATAAAATAATAATAAAAAAATAAAATAAAAATCAGATACTCTAACATCTCATTACCTCTCCCCCCACTCAAAATAAATTTTTCTGTCATCTCATTTCATCTCCTTATACTGTGAAGAACTTTTTTTTTTTTTCGGTCATCTTATCTCTCGGCATCAAAAATAAGATTTTTTCTATTATTAACGTGTCATCTCCTCTCTATCATCTATAACCAAATACCTCCTAAATGTTTTCCCTAAATTTTGTATAGCACAAATATTTCCTGAAGTTTGAAGAACCATCTAGAAACATTCTACAAGTTTCCATTCCTTCATCGACAAGCTCTTTATCATATACCTCTCTGTAGCTACTTAACATTCATCACAGAAAATGGCGACCAGAAGAGTTTCGAAGCTTAGCAGGTTCGCTTCAGCCGCCATTGACGCTCCCAAGCTTTCTCGTTCTCGTTCTTTTCTCTCTCGTTCGCCTGCAATTTCGCGTTCTTCATTGGCTTGTTCCAGTAATTCTATTGGTTCCGAATCTTTGCGCAAGATTTTTCGTTCCGGACCTGTTAATGGCGGCGCAATCGCTTCGGCCAAGTATTTGGCTGCTGTTTTCACTCGGAATTTCCAATCCGTTCCTCAGTCTCGTCACTATGCTACGGCTTCTTCTCAGGTTTGATTCCTGTTGCTTGTAATCGTGTTTGTTTGGAGCTCAGTGTTTAATTCTGCGTTGGAATTTGATTGAAATAAGTGAATGGAAGATGATTTCGATTTGACTGATCATATTTCAAACTGCACGTAGTTACGTCTTAGAACTCATTTCATGACGGGAGTAATCTAGGTATCTCATAAAGTTAGGTCTTCGATCCTTAATATCTCTTAAGATGGTGTCACCTTATACTGATTTTAATTTTATTTTTATTGGATCGAATAATTATTTTAATTTAATAGGTTCGAATACCATTATTAAATAGCGTCTCAAAACTAATTGGTAATTAGAAGAATAGTTTAGGTATCTTTTAAAGCTAGGTCTCCTTACTTTTTCAAATCTGACAATGTGTAATTCTCAACGTTTTTTCTTTTTAAAACTGGAAAATCGAAGTTTCACGTGGGATAACTTTTTGCAGCCTCCCAAGAACAATCATATAGAGCGTGAGGAGCATAGTCCATAAGTTGTTAATCACGCTCTAGTCGTAGAGTAGTGATTCATTCACTAGCCTTAGATTCTTGTCTCTACAACCTATAGAACTGATCCAGTTCAAGTAAGGTCGTGTAATCCTCAATAATTATCATCCATCTGTTGTGCAATTTCTATTTATTCTATTTTGTTCAGGCCAGTATAAGCTCACCTCAACTATTTTCAGGCCGACCCCTCAACATTTGGATGTCAAGAAAATACCTAGGAAATTAACTGTAGTTAGGTGATTATATGAATTGAAATCATCCCCCCTTAGTTTCCTAAAGTTTTCTTGACCATTGCAAGTGACGGTTCTATTTATCCGAATTGCATTTTTTATTTTAATGCTGAAAGTATTGATGGATGGAATTGACTAGAAAGTTCTATCCATGCAGATGCTGAAAGTATATATTATTATGGAATTAATCAATGGGTTGGTTTCAAAAATGATATATCAGTGTTTAATACTAATCTAAGCCAAGTCTAATGAATTGTTTTTTTAGAGAGATCGAAAATTTAAGATTGATCAATGGGTTAGTTGGTTCGTTTACATTCATCCATGGATGGTATTGATCAAAGTTCACTATTTGCCAAGTTAATCTGGGGAATTTTTCTACTATCCGTTTTTAGGATCGATAGGTAAATGTGAATCTTTGCTGTGTGACAAAGATTTGATCAATTATTCCTTTTAAGCAGATTAATCCATCTGATTTTACTGAGATGGCTTGGGAAGGCATAGTTGGTGCTGTAGATACTGCGCGGGTGAATAAACAACAAGTTGTGGAGAGCGAACATTTAATGAAAGCACTTCTTGAACAGAAGGATCGTTTAGCTAGGAGAATATTTTCAAAGGCCGGACTTGATAATTCGTCGGTGTTGCAGGCTACAGTTGATTTTATATCTCAACAGCCAAAGGTACATGTAGATAATATAGTTATGTCTATTTTTCCTTAATTGAAACAGTAAATAATCATGTATCTTATAACAGGTAACCGGCGAAACTAGTGGTCCGATAATAGGCACACATCTAAGTTTGATTCTGGACAATGCTCGAAAATATAAAAAAGATATGGGAGACGATTTTCTATCTGTGGAACATTTTGTGTTAGCCTTCCATTCAGACAAGAGATTTGGGCAACAATTATTCAAGAACTTGCAACTTAGTGAAGAAGATTTGAAAAATTCTGTTCAAGCTGTTCGTGGAAATGAAAGGGTGACCGATCAAAGTAAAACTCATTTGAATTTCATTAGTCAAATCTTTTTGTATTCTGTATATTTGACCATTTTCTTTCTATTTATTCTACTTTTGTCTTTTGTTTTGAACATAGACCCTGAAGGAAAATATGGGGCTCTTGACAAGTATGGGACTGACTTGACTGAATTAGCTAGACGCGGAAAACTCGATCCCGTTATAGGAAGAGATGATGAAATACGACGATGCATCCAAATTCTATCAAGGAGAACAAAAAACAATCCTGTAATCATTGGTGAGCCTGGTGTTGGGAAAACTGCAATCGCAGAAGGGTATGTTACTGCCTTACCAGATCTATTTTGCGTTATTGTTTGGTGAATTCTTTGTTCTGCATTGAACTTGTGTTTTCATTGACTTGCATCTCAACAAATTGTCGCGTTCTCTTTCTTGCAGATTAGCTCAACGAATTATGCGCGGGGATGTTCCAGAACCATTGTTGAATCGAAAGGTTGTAAATTGTTTAACCAAGTTTAGAAGTTCTGTTTATATTCATCGATGCAACGTGAGAACTATTATAAGTCAAACTTTCATTTGTTTATTATAAGCATATATCTTTTTTATATTTATCCTCTATAATTTTGAAATAAAGGCAAAGGCAAGGAGGATATTGTAAATTTTACTAAACGGTCAACTCAATTCAATTTTGCAAATAGTCCTAAGAAATGCTTAGCTTCTTTATCTTCTTGCAGTTTCCAATTATTTTCAAAAAGATTTTGTCGGTATTAGTTTCGTGAATTTTGTGCTTCGTAACTCACTATTTTCACTTGAAGTATTCTTGAGGCCAATTGTTCTTGAATATTAGAATAGCTGATATATGTAAATGTGGCTCCACTATTTGTTTTTCTTTTGTTAGCTTATTACTGGTGTTATTATTTTTCCTACTGTTCTTCTTATAGTACATTGAAAAGAAACTAGTGCACTGTTTAAACAGTTTTTTGTCACAATAAATTTAGAAGTTGTTGTATGTGTCCTGTGATTGGGTGAGTTTATTTTGTCGCTAATTTTCTTTTGGAAAAAAACGCGCCCGTGAGAATAAAATAAGGAAGAAAAAGGCTAAAACTATTACCTTAATTGGCCTTTAAAAAAATGAAAACAAACTTTAGGCTCACTCCCAAGCTAATCTTATTCTTAAGTTTTTGTGGCATAATTTTCCTTTGGCCAAACTTTCCTCTAAACTCACATCTATTCCAATTACCTTCTTATTTGGAGTTCTCAGTTTTCTAAGACTTCACTTTTGAACTTTGATTGCATTTGCAGTTGATATCTCTAGACATGGGTTCATTGGTTGCTGGTGCGAAATACCGTGGAGATTTTGAGGAAAGATTGAAAGCTGTGCTAAAGGAAGTTACTGCTTCAAATGGGCAAATTATCTTGTTCATAGATGAGATTCATTCAGTTGTTGGTGCAGGTTTATTCTTGCTTCTATTTCATTTTATCTTATTAGTGTGTGTTTACCAAGCTGCCATTATGATGGTCGAATCTCGAGTTTGCATAATTGGCTAATGATTTTCATGCAGGGGCTACTGGCGGTGCCATGGATGCTGGCAACCTCTTGAAACCTATGCTTGGTCGAGGTGAACTACGATGCATCGGTGCAACTACATTGAAGGAGTATAGAAAATACATCGAGAAAGATCCTGCTCTCGAACGGAGATTTCAACAAGTGTTTTGTGGCCAACCATCTGTTCAAGACACGATCTCTATTCTCCGTGGGTTACGAGAGCGCTATGAGCTACATCATGGTGTAAAGATATCAGATAGTGCACTTGTTTCAGCTGCTGTTCTAGCAGACAGATACATTACCGAACGATTTTTGCCTGACAAAGGTATTATATGATTCATGCTTAACATGTTGGGATTTTATTGAGTTCCTCTCTCATTGTCTATAACATCTCTATGCTTCATTTTCTTCTTTATTAACCAATAAAGAATTTATGCATCCTACTTTTATAGATAACTTGATTATTTTCTAATGTTGAGTGTATAGTATACTAGAAAATAAACTATTATGGATTGACATGCTGAAGTAACTATTATGGATTGACATTGTAGTAAAAAAGAGCTTAAGGAACAATTCAATGTATGGTGGCCATCTGTTTAGGAATTGATTTTTTACGGGTTTTCTTAATATCCAACTCTTGAAAGGTAAGACGTTATGTCTTGTGCAATAGTTGAAGTGCGCATAAATTGCGTGGACAATCACGAATATAAAAAATAACGTATACTAGAAAATAGTTAAAAATAAAATTATTGTGGTGTTCCCTTGTGTTTATGAACGTTATTTTTCTTTGCAGCGATCGATCTTGTTGATGAAGCTGCTGCGAAGTTGAAAATGGAGATTACTTCTAAGCCTATTGAGATGGATGAGATAGATAGAGCAGTTTTGAAGTTGGAGATGGAGAAACTATCATTAAAAAATGATACGGATAAAGCAAGCAAAGAAAGGTTAAGCAAATTAGAGCAAGATCTTAGTACACTTAAACAAAAGCAAAAAGAATTGGCTGAACAATGGGATCGTGAGAAGTCCTTCATGAACCGCATACCATCTATCAAGGAAGAGGTAGTTTCAAATTACATAAACTTGATGTGCTTCTTGATGTCACATTCATTTCTAGTTCTAATCCCTTCCAAGTTTCCAAGATTTTATTCACTTTTAAGTTAGAAATGGATAGTTATTTACTACTTTATTTTCCATCTCGATAGATCGATAGAGTTAACGTCGAGATGGAAGCTGCCTTAAGAGAGTCTGATTTGAATCGTGCTGCTGAGCTTAAATATGGAACTCTAATATCTCTTCATCGCCAATTAGAAGAGGCCGAAAAGAATCTACAAGAATTTCGAAAGTCGGGAGTTTATTTGCTTCGAGAAGAGGTCACAGATCTAGATATTGTTGAGATCGTAAGCAAATGGACTGGCATACCTTTGTCCAACCTCCAACAATCTGAGAGGGATAAACTAGTTTTACTAGAACAAGTTCTCCACCAGAGGGTAGTTGGTCAAGATATTGCTGTAAAATCAGTTGCAGATGCTATTCGGCGTTCGAGAGCAGGTCTTTCTGATCCAAATCGACCTATAGCTAGTTTCATGTTTATGGGTCCAACTGGCGTGGGAAAAACCGAGCTTGCAAAAGCCTTGGCGGGATATCTTTTTAATACTGAAAACGCTCTAGTTAGGATTGATATGAGTGAATACATGGAGAAACATGCTGTCTCTCGCTTGGTCGGGGCACCGCCCGGTTACGTTGGTTATGAAGAAGGCGGCCAATTGACTGAAGTAGTTCGCCGAAGGCCTTATTCCGTGGTACTTTTCGACGAGATAGAGAAAGCACACCATGACGTATTCAACATTTTGCTACAACTATTGGATGATGGCAGAATAACAGATTCTCAAGGCAGAACCGTTAGTTTTACAAATTGTGTCTTGATAATGACATCAAACATTGGTTCTCACTACATTCTTGAAACCCTAAGTAATACAAAAGATAGTAAAGATGCAGTGTATGAGTTGATGAAAAAACAAGTGGTTGGATTGGCAAGGCAGACTTTTCGGCCTGAGTTTATGAATCGAATCGATGAATATATCGTCTTCCAACCTTTGGACGATACTCAAATAAGCAAGATTGTTGAGATACAGGTAATCTTTACACTAAAAAAAGTTTACATCTCAATATTTTGCGCAACTTTACCTATTGTTTGCAATGCTTTTGAGCTTTATTATGTATAGTTAATTTAGGCTTTGATAACCATTTTGTTTTTAGTTTTTGGTTTTTGAAATTTAAGCCTAAAACTACTTCACCATATATTTTTTCTTCAAACTAAATTTGAAAACAAAAAAATTAGCTTCCAAAATACTTGGATTTTGAAATTTGGTGGCATTCACATTCTTTTTTACGAAAGATATCAGGCATATAATTATAGTCTTAGTTTCTTATTTGCAAACTGGCAATGCTTTCTTTAATGCCTTCATCTTTTGTATTTTCTTTATATATCAATGAAGTATTGTTTCTTATAAAAAAAACATTCTTTTCCAAAAGATGGAACATATGGTAGGAAAATTAAGTAAAAATAAGCTTAACTTTCAAAAACTAAAAACAAAAAATCAAATAGTTATCAAACGAGACTATAGTTTTGACATATTATTTTTGTGGTTCAGATCCAACGATTACGTGATAGACTCAAACAGAAGAACATTAATCTTCATTACACGAAAGAAGCTTTAGAGGTTCTTGGGACATTGGGTTTTGACCCCAACTATGGAGCAAGGCCAGTTAAAAGAGTAATACAACAATTGGTAGAAAATGAGATAGCAATGCAAGTTTTGAGAGGCGATTTTCAGGAAGACGATTCGATCATTGTCGATGTCGATACATCTCCATCTACCAAAGACCTACCTCCCCAGAAAAGATTGCAGATCAAGAAAATCGATAGCAATTTTACCGCGGAGTCTATGGTTGCCTAAGACTGATTACAAATTTCGAACTATAGCTGTAAGTTCTCTTCTTATAATAAGCACATAAATTTTAAGGAAAATGTTAATCCGTTTTCAGAAAGTTATATTCTAGCTTCAATGAATTTTCTTACTGTCTCTCAACATTTTGTTGTCTTCACCAAAACGATGTTTTCATTTACTGTACAAAGTACAGTTACTTCACAAGAACATTGTCCCACCAAACTTGCGAAGATGGTTGGTAAATGAGAACTTACGGTCTCATTTGATAACTATTTCGTTTTTTATTTTTTATTTTTGTTTTTAATTTTTAAAAAACGAGTTTATTTGATAACCAATTTGAACGCTATCAATAATATTATAAAATAGTTTTATTTTATTTTATTAAATATTAAAAATAATAAATTTTGATTTTTTTTTAAATAAAAATAATTATCAAATATATTTTTTTGTTTTTTGTTTTTAAAAAACGAAAATAGTTATTGTACAATTTTTATTTTTTAAAACTAAAAAAAAAAGGTTATAAACGATGTCGTTGAATTAAAAATCATAAATTGGATGAGCAAATTTGGCTTGGTATAAAATTGATTGTATAAGCTGCAAGCAATCAAGAAATAGATTATAGATGGTTTGGAGTTCATTTTGGCCCTGCAATTGTTCGGGTGCTTACGCATCACTTGTTAGTATGTGTAGTGGTTAAAATTAGAGTAAATATAATTTTGTCTTTGAAAATTTGAATTGGACTGCAAAAATTATATGTTGAAAAGGCTTCTAACACAAAAAAATGCATCATCATAGCATGTTAACCACCATATCTTTAGGGATAAAAAAAAACGACCCTTAAAGATTTATTAGACTTATGGAAAGAAATAATTTAGGGTGTTCGAGGAAGGATAATGAGATGATTATGGGAGAAATGAAAATTAGGAGGAGAATAGGAAGAAGAATGATTATTTGTGATTGAGGTGAAGGAAATAATGATAGAAAAACAAATTAATGAATACGATGAGAGGAAAAAATAGTTAGGAGGAGATTTTTTTTTTTTTATTTTGAAGAAATGTGATTATGGAAAGAATAATTATTGGTCAGTCAAACATCAAGAACCATCATTTTTCCATTCTTTCTCCTATCTCCTTGTCATAAGCGGTCCCTTAACAAACCTTGAGTATGCTTGTCAATGATTTCATTTATAACTTGTAATTTTTGAGCAAAAACATTTGGAGGTTGATTTGAGGTAATTAAAAAAAAAAAAAAAAAATCTTTTTTCTTTGTTGTATTTGTGATTGTCTGGATCCTTATGCGCATTTTGAGGGATATATCGTTTGACCCTACAACATTTAAAATTAATTTCAAATTAGGTGACCATTATAAATTGAATTTATCATCTTTTATTTAAAAATAATAATTTAAAATTTTAATAAAATGTTGGATTACTTCATCTATTTTTTAAAATGTGTCATACCCTAATTTTAAAATGTTGAAGTATATTTGGGAGCTACAAATGTTAAGAGATTTACGACAACATAGTTATATTATAGTTTAATAGTTTAATTTAGGTTAAAATACTAAATTAGTCCATTAACTTTCAACTTTGTTCTATTTAAGTCTCGAAAGTTTCAAAAGTTCTAATTTAGTCTCTCAAGTATGGATTAAGCTTAGAAATGGTCCCTACCGTTAATGTGGAGTTAACTTATCGTTAAAATCAGATAAAAAATAATATATTTGTTCATTTTTTTTTCCTCAACCGATCTCTTCCTCTCTCCTCCATTTTTTCTCCCTTTCTCGTCGGATTTGCTCGAGAAGCCCCTCTTTCTTTCACCGACTAATTTATAACACCAAACGAGTTCCCAATCTGAATTCTGAGCTCCACCAGAAGAATTAACAAACTCCTTTGTTGCTGAATTGATTCTATAAGTTCTTGTTTCATCGCCCTAACTCTAGATCCAGAATGTCTATTACACGACGCCATAAATCTCGACAAGATATCTTCAACCTCAAGGCTTGAAGATCGAATGAACTGATAATCCTCCCGGCCAACACCGCTGTCGTCACCGTCGCTGCCACCATTGTTGCTCAGATGAAGACCTTCAGTTCCATCAACAAGACTCGAAAACAGAGTGGTCGGAGCAGAAGAATAACCAAAAAACCACTAGAATTATGGTGTTCTTGATGAGACTGCTGATTATTCGTCGAATCGAAATTGATGAAATCAGAAATCCATTATCAAATCTTCTTTGTCACTCACTTTCCATACCTCACTTTCTTTATCCAATCACCTCATTCTCACCTACAACACTTTACTCTGTTTCATACTGCCCAAATCACTCTCCCTTTCCATTTTCTCACCAATCCACTCCATTTTTCTTGAAATTGTTAAGTTTTCTCATTGAGTCATGGTGATTTCTCCTATTTCTCCATCGAATTGAAATTTTAAAACCCTTGATTTTGTATGTTTTACCCTTCGTTGCAGAAGAATTGGAGATGACGACGACGCCGTCAAGGAACGTTTTGTTTCGAAAATACAAAATGGGACGTTTATTGAGGAAATAAAACTTTCTCAAGGCTTGATGACCCACGAAAGTATCGCCATTAAAGTGGTTAAAGAAAGAGGTTTGGGAGAAAAAAATGGAGGAGAGAGGAAGAGATGGGTTGAGGAAAAAAATAAACAAATATATTATTTTTTGTCTGATTTTAACGATAAGTTAACTCCACATTAACGGTAGGGACCATTTCTAAGCTTAATCTATATTTGAATGATTAAATTAGAATTTTTGAAACTTCAAGGCCTTAAATGGAACAAAGTTGAAAGTTCATGAACCATTTCTAAGTTTAATCCATACTTGAGGGACTAAATTAAAACTTTTGAAACTTCAAGGATTTAAATTGAACAAAGTTGAAAGTTCAGGGACCAATTTAGTATTTTAACCTTTAATTTATTTATAAAAAAAAAAAGAATTAAATATTATGTTGAATACACACTTAATTTATGAAAATTTACCATAAATATTACTTTTAGAGTAAAGCAATTTCATTGTAGCAAATTTTCACTTCCTTTTTTCAAAAATGTCAATTCAAATCCTCTTGTAATAGTTCGTCTCTCTCATTTAATCAATCTAACTCAGTGATTAATTTCTCATTAAATTTCTCCCCAAAACACATAGCGACGACAAGGTTGAACACGGCACAATTGACAATGGAGTTGATCGATGAGTTTGACGGGGGCGGTGACACTTTAAGAAAAACTCGAGAAAAAACGGCTATCATCTCCTCTCTCTTTCCTCTCTATAGTGAATTTCTTTAAGGTAAAAATAACATAAGATGAATGTTGATTGAAAGGTCAATAAAATCAGTATGTTGTTCATTCAAACAAAGTTAATAATCCCAGAACGTTTGAAGTCTACATTACACATTAATGTTGCGTCTAATATTCTAACAAGTTTATCTAAAACACACTTATTCTAAAATCACTACCAAATATGTTCTAATTAGTAACACATTCTCAATAGTTCGGCAGGAACCATTACAATGCAGCAGTTCGAGTGATTTAGCGTTTATAAAAATGGAAAGAAATATCAAAAAAGAAAATCCACATCATAAATAAATCGATATATATATATATATATATAAAATGTGTGTTTTCTTTTCTTGTTTCAAAAGAAAAACAACCAAAAGAAATCTTGACAACCATTTCCTTCCTTTTCTCTTTAATTTTATGAAGAACAAATCAAAAGTAAAGTGAAATCTGAGTTTGTGGAGAAATTAGCAAAAAAAAAAAAAAAGAATTAATTTAAATCAAGAAACTATGTTTGGTTTTATCTAAAATGCAAAATGAAGCCAAGTAGAATGATATACTTAGTATGTTATGAGTTCGAATCCTCCAATTCAAATGTTTGTCTCTTTTTTAAAAATCTATCACCAAAAACAATTGACATAGACAGAATCCAAACCACACTAGAAAATGATTCATAGCTGTTTGAAAATGGAATGACCTTTCCATTAATTTCCAGTTTCCCCTAAGTTGAACATTCAAAATACAGGATATACTTTGTAACATACTATCAATGAGTTACAGCAACAGTTCTTAGCTCAGTATTTCAAAAACCTAGTGCCCTAATTTTGAAAGTTAATACATGGGTGGCTGATCTTACTAGAGTTTCTACTTTGCCTCTGTAATAGGAAGGTAAACGCCTTCCGCGGCCAACCAGACATTGTCGGCTCGCTTTTCTCGGACTCCACAGACCTACAAATGAAAACATGAATGGTTAGGAATTGTCATACAATGTTCACTTTTTCTGATTTGTGAGGTTATTGTTCGTTGTTCTCACCTCCTGCTGCCCTCCGGCAATGCGGCTGTACTTCTTGTCGTGACTGTGCAGGTAGCCGCTGGTATCGATGTGCTGAAGCCGAACTCTCTGTTCTTGCTTCCATGTCTTCCCACTCCCTTCTATCATAAGCCTGTAAAAGTTCAAAAGGTGAGCACCACTCATGTGTATAGGCAATGTTTACAGTGGGCTCGTGGTCGCCTAGGCTCAAGTCACACTCGAAGTGCTGGTAGTTCATCCCTATGTTCAAAGACTAGGTTTTACTATTAAAAAGTTGTATGGTTTCATTTGTAGTATTGACCCTATGTTCAAAGACTAACATACTTGAAAGTTGAACCTTATTTGTCTTCTATAATTTTTTTTCTTGGTTAAAACTTGAATTCTTCTTATGAATGTGATTTTATTGTGTTTGATATACACATTTTTAGTGAGAATTAGTGAGTCTGGAACCTTTAAAAATAGTGTATCAGTATATCAAGATCTAAAAGAACATATTCTTTTACTGAATAATTGTCTTACCGCCAGTAGTCACCAGTATCGGAATCAGAATCTCCACCAAAGCAGCTGACCTGTACCAAGAAGTCTACAACCGTTAGCATGAATTGACTGTCGTAATAAGAAGGAAATGGTTATATTTAATATAAAAGAAAAAAAAGCTAGAAAAACGTAGGAAGAGCGATTCCAGATGATAAGAATGCCATGGAGGAATTAAATTTTGAAATACATTTCGGCTTTAAAAAAAATTGAAATACATTTGGTGAGTGTATCATCGGGAAATTTAACAACAGGATAAAATACACAGCCAACTTTTTTTATTTATTTATATTGGTGAGTGTCCGCGTCACACCTCGACTAATTCACTAAATAACTGTCTAACTCTACCGCAAGGTATTAATTTAGATAAGTGTCATGCCCTTCGAGTTTCAAAGGGTATGTCAACCATAAACTTAAGCTTTTGTAGTTTGTGATACTAAAAATTCAGTACATGTAAATCTAAATGAGCAGAACATTCTCTGAACAGATGAGGGCCAAGTCATACACTAGAAAAGTTTGTGGGGGGAAGAGTTTATGGAGAAAGCACATATTTGTCCTACAGTATCAAGCTGTATGGTGCATTATGGCTTCCACAAGTAACTAATAACTGAATTCTCATAAATATAATCAAGTTCAGCATGCATAAACTCTCTACCTCTTACATACAGACAATGTTAGCCTAAGTGAATGCGCTTAAATAACAGAAGCGTTGAGCTTTTTTTGTCCCTACGAATTCAATGATCATGAAGTAAAAACACAAGCAACCAACAAAGTTCAATACGAGGAGAACATCACAGGATTAAGTAGACAATACAAAGAAATGCAATGCAATCCTCAGATGATAACGAGATTATCTAGTCCTCAAAATAATTCTTAAATGTGAATTTACACCTCTAAATTTCCTGATATCGGGGATGCGTGTAAGTGGCTGTGGAGCCATTTCCTTGTCTTCATGTGTTGCAATCTGATAATTGTCCCACTTTTAATGGTGTCCCCCTGTTTTGCAGATGTCCCAGGCTGAGGTCTTACTATCTGCCAAAGATAAAACTCATTACAATTGCAAACCAACACCATTTTTTTATAGTAAACAGAAAATTTTCAAAGATAATATGAAAAAGATAAAATGAATCTATAGGAACAAAATAAAAACGGTAACAAGAGATGAGAAGAAATGAGAAAGAGACCACTGATGTCTTAAAAGAAGAAAACATAGATAGAAGCAAGATTCACAAAAACAAAACACAGATGCCAAAACTAAACAAAACGAAAGATCCCAATAAAACCAGCTCCATATCTGAGAAATCGGGACAAAAGCATCCACCGGAGAAGAAAATAACGACACCAAATTTCTAGTTCAACAACAATTGGGAGAGGGAATTCAAACTCGTGACTTATTATTCATAAACACACACTTTATGTCATTGTCAATTAAGCTATACTCTTGTTGGTCAAATGAAAACCAAATTTCTAAGGGAAAATAAACAGATAACAGTTTTCGTTCCATTCAGAAAAGTGGAAAGAGTAAGAACGCAGCTGGGGAGAGATTTACCCAGTAACTATTGGAATCGTCGACATTAGGAAACCCGGTGACCGACTGTTGTCCACTGCCAGAACCATAAGGCACATCATGGGAATGCAGACGGAATTTAGTTTTCTCGTGCATTAGCTTTAGAACTGTCCCGTAAGTAATCTGTCCAACAAACATCAAAATCAACATAACAACTCCAATTGTAGGATTCAACTACTCGATTTTAGCACTATTTAATCGCTGTTAGATTTGTGAATACAGAAGAGAAAATCCTAAACAGCTTAAGATTCACGTGCGTCATTAAGTACAAAAATACAAGGACGAAAAGTTTGAATCTTCGTTTGAGCAGATTTCTTCTGCTCCATGCTTAATGTTCAATTCGAATCAAGATTACCGTTTTCCTCACTCATAATTATTATTCCTTCCCTCATTCATTTCATTTGAACATTTCTTATCCAAGCAAAGAAACGAAATAAGAGGTTGTAAAGTTCAATTGATTTTCAATGTATCATCTATCTGCTTTTTAGTAAGTTACTTTCATCTTACATGCTTAGAGTTCAAAATATATCAACATTTTCAATTTCCTCACACATTAATCAAACCATTCCCTAATCCATTTCATTTCATCTTTCTTTGAGAAGAATCTAGTAACAAACCTACAGCCTAAATTGCAAATCACAGAATCCACCGCAAAGAATCAAAGCGAAAACAAACAAATTACATGACAAGGTTAACAGATTCAAACCTCAACGCCCTCGGAGGAAGACGCAGCAGAAGCGGACGATGGAGAGCCGTGGTCGAGATCAAGGCCAAGGAAGAGAAAGAGCGCAAGAGCGAACAAACCGACGGCCATAACAAAAAGCAAGGCGATGAACCAGTTACGCTGCCAGAAAGGCAAATCGGAATGCGACGGCGGAACTCTCTCTCTGTAGATGATCCTCGTCGGCGCTGACGGCGGAGAAGAAGCGGAAGCCGAAGATTTTCTCCGAGACAGACCTGATGAAGCCACGATTGATCGGAAAAACTCGCCAAAATCAACGACGTGAAGAACAAATTACAGAGAATCTTGCGATTTCGATTCGATTTCTGATTCAATCGATTTGTTGAACTGGGAAATGGATTTAAAGAATTAATTTTTTTTTTGAGAAGGCGCGAAGTTTATAGTAAATTGGGGTGGGGTGACACGTATGAAGAGTGTGTTGTGACCAATTGGAACTGCACACGTGGTACTTTTGTGACGTGGATTATTTTCATTGGATGTAATTTGAGTCTTCTCACCGGTCTCTGGGAAGCTTTGATGGTCGATACTGACGTGGATTTGTTGATTTAGACGAGAACACATGTTTTAAATTTTATGTGATTTTTTTTTTTTGGTAAAAATAACATTTTGGCCAGTTTCCTTCCATCTTAATATACTTAAAGTCCAATTTTAATACTAAATTTTAAAATTTGTTTCATTTTTGTGCTCAAATTTTTAAAGGTTGTATTTTGCTTTATGAGTTTTCAAATATTCAATTTTAATTTTTAGATTTTTTTTTCTTTTAAAGTTAATCTTTAGACTTAAAAATAAGGGAAATTTACCAGATTTATTAAATTATAAATATGGTTATTTAAAAAATAACATAGTCATTAGTATTAATAGTAATACTGTATTAATAATGCAATATTAAAATATATTAATGACTCTAGATATAAATATTTTTAAATTTTGCATACATTTGTAAATATTTTATGAAAACTATCTTATAGTTTTCTTAAAAAAAAGTTCAAATGACAGAAAGAGATGATAGTTTTATTGTTTAATGATAATTCAGTTCAATACTAAGATGTCGATTTTAAGGTTTAGCTATCAAACTGAAACAAAGTTCAAAGTCCGAACACTAAAAAGATATTTTAACCTTATTTTTTCTATACATCAGCGATCATCTAGGCTAGCTTTCGCACAGCCACAATATAGATTATTTGACGCCATAATATTTAGTTATCAAATAAATTGGTAAGAAATTCATTTTTTAAGGATACCACGAACGAACCTTAACATTTTGGTTTAAATGCATTTTTACCCTGTCAATAAAGAATTGAATTCAACTCATGATATCGAATGATCTATTCGATTATCGTTGAATTAAATTTTTTCACCTTTCTATTTTGTAATCATTGTGTTTCCCTTGACAAAAAAGCATAACTAAAAACATTGTGTTTAAGTTATTATAAATGGCAGATTATTATACACTTTTTTCGTGGTTCATATTATTATAACTAATGATTTTTTTTTCAGTGCAAGTAAGATTGGTGGTGTGGATTAGTTTTATTGTTTTGTAATAATAAGTTCAACACTACGGTCCCACACTCGACCTTAAAAAACAGTATTTGATTCTCGTTTATTTTAGAGTTATAATATATATGTTTTTGTGGTTCGCTTCTTCAATTTGTACTTAAAAAAAAAAAAAAAAAAAAACGTATATGTGTTTTTGTTGAATTTTCAATCCTCCCACCTCAATTGTTGTTGTATTAAAAAATAAAAAATAAAAAAAAAAGTTTTGAAATTGGTACGTAAATGCATCCATCAGATCCACACTTCCATGACATCCCATGTGGTGCCATTCACCTTTGGTTTTTACTCCTTTCCATATTGTCGTGGTAATTGTGTTATTAATTTGGGGTGACCAACTGTGCATATTGTCACCATTTTTATGGGAAAACCTAATTTCTCAAGCTCATGCAATCAAATTACATTTTAGGGTAAGTAATGGGCGGTGGATAGGGGTGTACGTGATACGGGTTGGATAGGGTTAAATAAATTTTTTGGACCAATTCAACTTTTTAAAGTTGATCAATTTATCAACTCGTCTAACCATATACATTAGTACAAAACCCAACCTAATCCAACCCTAGATTTTTGGGTTGGGTTTGGTTGGATTCTCATATCATGTTATTCGCCTTTTTTTTTCTCTATGATTCAATTCATAGGTTTATAAATATGTTTAAAACCAATGCCTCATACCATACTTCAACCTATTACATATTTTATTAGTGCATATTCTTTTTTTTAGAAGTTTTACAAGTATGATAAGAACCTATCCTATTAATTTGTCTTGTATACATACACAATATGTATAATATTCTTAGTTGTAGTTGGATTGGGCTGAACAGACAAAAAATTAGCCTACTCAAGAACCGACCAAATCCAACAAAAACCATAAACATCATAACCCCACCCTAAAAAAAGTTATGACCCAACTCAACTCTTATAGTTTGAATTTGATAGTCCGAGTGGCTCGAGTTGTTTTTTTGTAGACCCCTAGCGGTGGATCCCTTCGATAATCGATAAGTAGTTGAAAGGTGAACGTGGACACATCTGGGTTAGTTTCTACATGAAAAATATTCAGGTTCATGTCGAAGGATGATCTAAATATCAAGATCCACTTATGTGACCCAATATAAACTACATATATATTTTTTAATTTTATCTTTTATTTTTTGAAGTTATGATAAAATAAAATGCGGTCATCTATATGATTTAAATATTTTTCTTTTGTAGATTGAAGGTGGAGTAAGTGGAATGAAGTAGTAATAGCTTGGACGACTTACTTATTAGGTACGGATGCCAAGTATGGGTTCAAATGTCATTGAATCTCCTTTGGAGTACTTGAAGATTTATAAACCAACCATCCCTCTCTTGGAAGGATTTGATATTCCAATAGTTGTCAAATTTATTGTTATTTTTTCGTTGGTTAAAATATCATTTTAATTTGTAGCTTTCGAGTTTTTTTTTTTTTTTTTTTGACATTCGTGACTGTAGTGCGCACCTCGATTAATGACATGCTGTCTGACCTTACAACATTTGAATGTCAATAAACTTATTTGAGTTTGATTATATTTTGGATCCATAGATTTTCAAAGTCCAATTTTAGTATATAGATTTTAAATTTATTTTATTTTGTTCTTTAACTTTCAGATATTCAATTTTAATCAAAAATATTTTTAAAAATAAAAAATAAAAAATAAAATTGGTCCTTATGATAAATTTGAAGTTAATATTAATTGAAAAAAATTCAATAATGTTAATAATTTCAATAAAAGTAAAGAAAATATTTGAATATGTTTCTAACATTTATAGGGAAATGTGATTTTTATTTTTTATTATTATTATTTTTATTTTTAATTTTTAAGAAAAGCTAACAACAAATATTTCAATGAGGACCAATTTTAATTTTAATTTTTTGAAAGTTCAACAACTAACGTTAAACATTTAAAAGTTTAAAAGATCAAAATAAAATAAAATTGAAAATATAGTGACCAAAATGAATTAAACTTGAAAGTTTTGTGACTAAAATTAAACTTTTGAAAATTTATGATTAATGTGATATTTTTATATTTTTAATTCAATACATTTAGAGGCGAGAGATTCCAATGTAACCTCTTAATTATTAGGTCTCACATAACACTTGCTCCTTTTGACATAAATTTTCTATACTTAATTTCATATAGGTGATTTAGATTCGATTATTGTCGATTTGTGTCAAGCCCGCAACCGAACCAATATATTCGATTCTTCAACAATTGGGTTCAAACAGATGTTCAATAAATGACAAAATCATTTGTTCAATTTTTCTTTGGTTCAGTTAGATTTTATTTCGATTTTCAATTTTAATTTGAATGAGAATTGAATTTGCCTTTTCAATTTGTTGTCCGGTGTTTAATTTAATTTTCAATTCGTTTTTTTGAGGTATTTTATTACTAGCTAAAATCAATAATTCTTATAAATAACATTTTAATTACTATTTGCTTCATATTTCACATTTAAATTATATTTTTATCAAATTTTAATATCAATGTATTTTTTATTTTACTGAGTATTTATTCATTCTGGTCCCATTTTTATATGTGTTATTCTATAAAAAAAATTAGCTTCAAACAATATAGTTCGATTTTCTAAAATATCAAATCGATTGATCAAATATTATTCTAAAAACTAAATCAATGAATTAGCTTGATTCGATTCAATTTCATAGACTTCGGATATTTTTCCCACCATTAGAATTTTAAAATACTATTGAGATATTTATGATTTAATCCTATTAGACTCTGCTGGGTGTTTGATTACATCGAACATTTACTTACTACTTCTATTGAATGACCAACAAAACTAGTAACTCACATCAGTGTAAATGATTAAAAAGTCATGAGTTTGAATCTCCCCTCTTCCAATTGTTGTAACTAAAAGAAAAAACTATTTTCAAGGTCAGTAAATAATTATTCATTTTAAATCTACATGCAAACAAATTTTTAACTCTAACTTCTCTATATAAAAATTACATCTAAACGAATATTTAACTACAACCCTCAATTTATAATTATTTAAAATGACTCACTTCCTTACATTTTTTTTTTCTTGAGATTTGAGAAGAAAAAATCAGAAAAAAGAAAGGAATAAAGCCCAAAATAGTCAAAAGCCCATTTGACGAGGTCAACATGCTTGTACTTTGCTTTGGCAAGGAAGGGCTTTCGCGTTCGGCCCTCTTCTCCAAATTCTTTCCATCAAAATAAACTTTTGTTTACATCGTCTTCTCTGTTCAGAATCAAGACGAGTTCATGAAATCAGATTAGCCCAAAAAGCTGATCTGAGTAATATTCTTCTTCTTCTTCTTCTTCTTCTTCTTCATTTTCACTTCCCATTTACCGCCATTTCTGTTAATCTTCCTACAGGAAACTTCTCACTTCCAAAATCCTACTCTCTTTCAGCCCGTGTTTCACTCTTTTGGTTTTGTTTCTGTTAATCTATCTGCCCCAAGATCCGGCGCTCTTCGGTAATTCTCGCGTTTTTCTCTCCCGCCACATTTAGATTGTAGCTAGAGTTCGTTTTGTTCTTTCTTCAGCTGGTTTTGTGAAGTGGGTGATGATTATTTGCTTCTCTCTTTGAATGTTCTTGATGGGGTTGTGTGAAATTGATGAATTTGCTTCTGGGTCGGATTGTTTTGAAAAATTTGTGTTAGGTTTTCTGGGCGGTCATGAAATGCTTGATTTTCTTTTTGTTGAGTTTTTTTCGTCGTTGTGGCAGTGGAATTTGAGGGTCATTCGTTTGTTTTTCTTGTGTGTTTGGCTTGGCTGCATTTGTTTTCAGCTTATGTGGAAATCTTTGTTTCGTTATTTTTTGTTATGGGTTTAATTGTTGAGTGGTACTGGTACGTGTTTATGTTCGAGACATTGCTCATCGTTTCGTGTTGGAAATTTAATTTCGGTGTGTAGTGTAGAATTGTTCTGTGCTTTCATGTTTGTTTTGATATTTTTGTGGTAATTTTTTTGCATATGTGCTACTGTGGACGTAGGATTTTCAATTTTGTTCATGGTTGCTTCTTTCTTGGGTATTTCACACGGTTCTTACGTTTGTTTGATACTAATACAAACCCTAGAATTGAAAACATTCATACCATTTTGGAGCACTGTTGTACATTCAGCTAAAGACTTTTTGTCTGCTACTGCTATTATTCTTTTTTTTTTTTTTTTTTTTTTTTATATATGGAATTGTCCGGGCCAGCTTATGCTCACCTCGATCATTCTCACAGGAAGTACCATCTAGCCTTACAACATTTGGATGTAAAAGAAATTCGTAGGAAATTAACCACCAAGCCAACCGTGATGGTTACTACTGCCACAATTCATTCTGTTCTCAGTGCTGCAGTTGTCCTCGACAAATAATTACTGCGGTTGTTATGACCTCATTCAGAGTGATTTGTTCATATATTTTGTCATTTCTATCGAGTGTTCTTTTTTTTGATAGGAAACGAAACCTTTCGTTGATGATTGAAAAGTTACAGCCTATCGAAACAATTATAAGAAACTATGCCACTGAGATATTAATGTGGTTAAGTCATAGTTACAAAAAGGGAGGATAGAATGACACCAATACAAGGCTAAGTAGATAATAGATTCATGAAGGGATGGATATTCCTTGTACGTGTGGTCGTTGCTGAAGAGTCTGCCATTTCGCTCCTTCCAAGTGCTCCAAAGGAAAGCATAGACAATGCTAAGCCGTAGAGTTTCAATATCCCCTTTGAAAGGATTCCCCATTAATAGATAATTGATCAGTTTCGATGCTCTGTTAGGTAATGGGGTACACCAATTGAATGCAGAAAGAATATGAGCCTAAATTCTGGATGAGTTGCCACAAGTCAAGAACAAATGGTCTGGCACATAATGCAAATTGACGACTGTAGAGCTGTTTTGACAAACTTCTTTTTGGATAATATGTGTTGTTACTATTTATTATTGTATGTTAATTTACTAACTAATGATTTCTTGGTGCAGAATATGAGTAGCCTTGTTGAGAGGCTTCGTGTTAGATCAGAACGAAGGCCAGTGTATAATCTTGATGAGTCAGATGATGATTTTGATTATAAACATAAAAAACCTCGCTCAACGCAAGAAAAGTTCGAAAGATTAGAGAGGGAAGATGGGGTTTGTTTACTTCTCTTCTTCTTCTTGTTTATTTTTACCTTTTTAACTCAAGGCTTTGCTGTCCTTTTTTGGTCATATTTCACATGATAGTTAAATACATAAATTTACCTCATTATTTTTTGTGTAAACTAAAATTTTAAAGGTGCCTCTGATTTTATAACTGACTGTGAGCCTGATGAAAATGTGATTGTTATTTGTAACAATTTCTTCACGTAGAGTGCCAGTAGTAAATGGGACACACTTATTCTTTCGTTCACAGGCATACTCACCCATATCAAGTCATATTATGATGTAGCTTACATGAAGTAAGGAGAGAATTTTCAAGAATCCATCTTAAGGTTCTTTATTATAAATCAGTGCATCAAATACAAGGGAGGAGTTCTCAATTGTAGAGAATTAGGGAGCTAACTAACTAATCAAGGAATTACCCAAAATGCTCTTATTCTCCTCACATCATTCTATTCCAAAAAGAAAACTCATCCTCAAGTTTTAGAAAAGAAAATTAAAACACGAAATAAACAAAAGGGAAACGAACTTCAGTCGATGGTTTCTTGGAAGGCTTTTCATGCTTTCCCGTATTGTTTACATATATCATAAATGGAAGTGGTGGTGTTATTCTGTTATTTCATGTCTGTTTGATTTCTGTTGTCCTTTCACCTTCTGTGGCAGAAAGAAGATGCATGTCAAGCTTGTGGAGAAAGTGAAAATCTTCTCTCGTGTGAAACCTGTACATATGCTTACCATCCTAAATGTCTAGTTCCACCCTTGAAATCTCCTCTCCCTAGCAACTGGAAGTGCCCTGAATGTGTATGATTCCCTTTTCGGAACCTTGAGTTTTTTTTATGTAGACTTTGTAGTCAGTGATCATTGTCAGTCATTTTTTTCTTCAATCTATTTACATCTCACAGGTGAGCCCTCTAGGTGATATTGATAAGTTATTGGACTGTGAAATGCGCCCTACTCATTCTGGAGAAGGTGATGAGTCAAAGCTTGGTTCAAAGCAAGTTTTTGTTAAACAATATCTCGTAAAGTGGAAGGGGCTATCTTATCTACACTGCACATGGTAATTTATTGTGATATTTTTTTACTCCCTAGTGCTTCTGCTGTGTTACATGTATTATCTATCCTTTTGGAGCTGTTGACTTGTTTCCTGCTTTTTTCTATTTTTAGACATTTATCTACCTCTTAGTAGAAGTTTGCCTCTGTTTTTTTATCCATATCTTTTGTTATGTTTCCTTTACTCTTAATTGTCAGGGTGCCTGAGAAAGAATTTATTAAAGCTTTTAAAACACATCCTCGCTTGAGGACTAAATTAAACAATTTTCATAAGCAAATGGAATCAAATAACAATGGTGATGAAGATTATGTTGCTATTCGACCTGAATGGACAACAGTGGACCGGATTATTGCTTCCAGGTTTGTTCTTTTATTGAGTTCTTCGTGTTAATGTGCATTGATACCATTTGAGTTCTTACAACCTATTAGCTTAAACTTTTGAGTTGATTGATGATTTAACATGGTATTACAGCAGAAATTTCTATATTTAAACCTTTGTAAAGTCGTTTCTTCCTCTTAATACTGATTCCCACTAGTTGGTCCTTCTACAAATTTTCAAGTCTACAAGTGAAGGGAGTGTTAAAATGTGTTGATATAAGTTAAATTTGCAGTGATTTAACTCTTTGCACAGGTTCCTTTATAACTGTAATCTGTCATACGTTAGTGCTAATTCAAATCAATATTTTGTAGAATCCTGTTACTTATTGCCTTTCCCCCATATTTTTTTAATAATTTGTTCAATGAAGACTTGCACTCCCATAAACCCACCCTATACCAAAGAGACCATGAAGTTGGATCTACTTATGATATGATGGCTATCCAGATCTGTACTAAATATCTTTTTATGTTATTTATTTTTTGCAGTATTTTCTAATGCCTTGGGCATGGTGGGGTGGCAATTACTTTATTTTATTTTATAGAAAACAAAATCTGTTTATTGATGTATGAAATAGTACAAAACCCTATCGAAACTAATTACATCAAACTTTTCCCATGATTAATCAAAGTGGTAAGATCATAGTTACAGAATAGGTGGAGACGATGACTAATATAAAACAATAAGTAGATCCCAAAAGGTGAGCAAAGCATTGATAAGCGTCGTGAGAATGGGGTTGTTTCTCTCTTGCCACCATTTCCACAAAAAGCCATAAACGGAAATTTTCCATAAAACCTTCTTTTCATTTCTGAATGGATACCCCATCAGAACATAGAGAAGAAAAGAAGGGTTGTCCTTCGGCCTAGCCCTAGACCATCCAAATGCAGCAAGGAAGTGGTTCCAAAAATCTGTTGCTAATGCACAATCAAGAAAAATATGATTTTATGTTTTACATCTTTGTAACAAAGGAGGCAGCATCTAGGGTGGCAAAATTTGACATACCACTATTGTCAATTCTCATGTCCGTTTGTTTCAATTAAATATATGTTGGCAGTCATGGTTTCTCTTGTATGATTGTAAATCTCTTTGATGTTTTAAATCTCATGTATTGTATTCCTTTTATATATTACAATCAATTTGAGTTAGAATGGTGGAGCAAAAACTGAATGACGTTGATGCTATTCTTTTTAATGATGTAGGGCAAATGATGATGAAAAAGAATATTTAGTGAAGTATAAAGAACTTTCTTATGATGAATGTTATTGGGAACTTGAATCAGACATCTCTGACTTTCAGCCTGAAATTGATAAGTTCAAGAAAATTCAGTCTAGATCTCGCAAACAGTCTTCTAATAAGAACAAAAACACGCATGGTGATATGGGTGAAGTTCAGAAAAAACAAAAAGAGTTCCAACAGTATGATAGTAGTCCTTTGTTTCTTTCTGGAGGTACATAATTTTGTCCTAAACTTTCTACATCGTATACTATATTTTTTTATAATGTTGTGATAAGTTATCTTTTTATTTATTTTTATTTATTTTTATGCGAAGGAACATTACATCCATATCAGCTTGAAGGGTTAAATTTTTTACGTTTTTCATGGTCCAAGCAAACTCACGTGATACTTGCTGACGAAATGGGGCTTGGTGAGTTATTAGTCTTTTAAATATATATATTTTAATATATAATACCGGGCTTTCAATGAGAAAAAATCATAAAAATGAAAAAACAATCAGACATACAAAAAGACAACCCACAAAAAAAGATTAGTCTATACAAACGGTCTCCAATCTAGAACAACCCAACCTAACATATAATTACAAAACAGTTTTATCACTGAAACCCAATAGAATCTAATAAGGGACCGCACATCTTCTGCCGATCTCTCAAATCTTTAGAAGATTATATTCTTTCTCTCTCTTAGTCCCTACAACGTGACATAGACCCCTTACCTTTCTCTTGAAAGTGATGGTGAGTACAACACTCAACATCTAATCCCTGTAATCTCTACCAAAATATTATTAAAAGCCGCCTCGCATTGCGATTCAGGTCCTTTGCACATACCTTTTACAAAGAATGCAACACCAAGGTCCTATCAAGGTCACCTTTCTCACCGCCCTATCCAAAGAGTTCAACTTTCCTTGTAAAACCTACTAGATAAAAAACTTGAACTTGGTAAAAAGGAGTGTAAAAAGAGGTTCTGTTTGATTTTTAACTTGAAAAAAAAAAATTCTTCTAATTGGTTACAGGAAAAACCATACAGAGTATTGCCTTTTTAGCATCCCTTAATGAAGAGAAGCTATCTCCCCACTTGGTGGTTGCCCCACTCTCAACGCTTCGAAATTGGGAACGTGAATTTGCTACATGGGCTCCTCATATGAATGTTGTATGTATATGTAGTGTAGGTTATTGTTTCATCATAATGTTTGTTGGCTTGTATTATTTTAATATGTTACTTGCTGGTAGGTTATGTATGTGGGCTCTGCACAAGCTCGTGCGGTTATAAGGGAATATGAGTTTTACTTTCCAAAGAAGCGTAAGAAACTGAAGAAAAAAAAATCTGGACGAATTGTTACAGAAAGTAAGCAAGATAGAATCAAGTTTGATGTTTTGCTAACATCATATGAGATGATTAACTTTGATGTGGCAACACTGAAGTCTATAAAATGGCAATCCTTGGTGAGATAATCTGTTCTGCTACCATCCTTGCTTAGTATGACGTTCATTTGATGCAAACTATGCTAAAATTTGAGGGTTCATAACTTCTAACGTAAGTTTTTTCTTCTTATCGTTGATTTTTCTAATAGATTGTTGATGAAGGCCATCGGCTCAAGAATAAGGATTCAAAATTGTTTTCTTCATTTAAACAGTTTTCTAGTAGCCATCGCATTCTCTTGACTGGAACTCCTCTTCAGGTATTGGATTTTTCATTGTTAGTATATAGCATGAGTCATGACTCAGTTGTCTAGTGGATAACATTTTTTTTCTTCTTTTTATGTCTAAATTTTGTTTATGGTTCGCTGCTTGGAAAATAACACAGAAGATGTCTAAATTTTTTTTTTCATACAATTGTTACTGAAGATGTTCATCTAATTACAATGGTGCCATTGGTATTTGCAACCTTTCAATAGGTTGAAAAAATGGCACATTTATTGTTTTGATCGAATTTGAAGTATTTTTGGGTTAAGGTTGCTTGTTACATTTTCTTACTATCTTTTCATTCCAAAAACTAGTTCTGCTCATTTTGACGTACCCATCTCTCTACGTGGCTGTTCATATGTAAATTCATATATGTAAAGAAATAACTGAAGTTTTCTCACTTTTACTCGTGTTTGCATTTCAGAATAATCTTGATGAACTTTTCATGCTCATGCACTTCCTTGATGCGGGAAAGGTTAGTAAGACACTCCAATCAAATTAGATATAATGCGTATGTTGGTTATTAATCATACAAACAAAACAATGAATTTATTATGGTTTGAACTTTGATCACATTGGATGCCTATTCTCTCAGTTTGGAAGTCTTGAGGAGTTCCAAGAGGAGTTCAAAGATATCAATCAAGAGGAGCAAATCTTGAGGCTTCACAGAATGTTAGCTCCTCATCTTCTGAGAAGTAAGGTTCTTAAACTTTGTCTAGTGATAGACTGACTCGATTGTTTGGAGTGCCAATATTCATTTATACTTTCATTGCTTTTATGCCCCAATTTGTTGTTTGTAAATAAGTCTTTTTGGCATTTTATATACTTCAGTTAAAGGCTCTCTTGTAGCTGTTTCTAGATACTTATAAGTTAGTCTTCCTTTCTCTGTAGGTTTCATTTTGAAATATAGCCCTTAGGTTTTATTTTGAAATATTCTAGGATGAATAACTCTAAAAGGTAGTTAATAGGCATAGCTGAATAGAAATGTTGACAGTCAAATGTAGTAGGACTAGGGTCAGGTGTTGTCCCTTGAGAATAGTCAAGGAACCCACAATAGGATTATAGTGTGCCTGGATACGATTTCGTTGGATTTGGCTAGAGAAAGGAGAAAGTCTAGTCATGGAAGATCGATTGATGAAAGGATGTAACACAAGTGCAAGTAGTAGAGTAGATAAGTCCCAACAATGAAAGACATAATTTGATTATTAGCCCTTTGCATGACTATAGATCTCGTCTCCCTTATTGGCGGGGAAGATAGCCTTGGCAGATCCAATGGTGGTGCAAAATGGGGTATCGATGAAGATAAATCAGTCACCTATGCTTTTTGGGGGCTTGGGGAAGAGTGTCTCGACAACATTGGTGCCATAGGAGCAGATCTTGTATACTCTTTGCCATCGGTGGCGCGCATAGTGGGACCACACACTTAAGGAAAGAAAAAACCACCTCTGATGATTCTACCATCTCGCTGACACTTGGAGAGGAACTCGGTGTGGAAGGAAGAAATAAATCACTAGAAAACCCTATGCCTAACCCAAACAAGAGCTCAGAAGATGCCTAAACTCGCGTTCCTCGCTGGTGTTGGAGGAACGACCATTTGTTGAAGGAAGAAGCTTCGCATGTAGCGAAGATGCGCGCGATACTTTACTTGGTGACTTCGCCAAAGATGAAAAATCGTGTGTCCATGAGGGAGAAAGGAGCTATGCTTGGAGAGAAGTATTCATCGTGCATGTCCATGATGGTGGAAAGAAGAAACCTCACAGAGAGAAGGAGAAATCTCACATGTGATCGGAGGGAAGATGCACGTGGGATATTGGGTTCTAGAATTGGGAGCTTTTCTTTAGAGAAAATAAAAGTAGAGAGAGAAATTATTTGTAACTTGTAGAAAATTAATTTCTAGGTAGGTGATCACCATAGATTAAACCTATTCCCTTTTAAGCACTTTATGATTCCTAAGATTTTTTTGGCCACTTGACTAACCTATGATGGTTTGTTAAGAAGTGTTTTTGCTAATATTTTATTTCATGCAGGGGTCAAGAAAGATGTTATGAAGGACCTACCCCCTAAGAAAGAACTTATTTTGCGTGTCGAACTAAGTAGTAAGCAAAAAGAATATTACAAAGCCATTTTAACCCGAAACTATCAAATATTAACTCGTCGTGGTGGTGCTCAGGTAAGGATGCAAATTCTCTGTTTGTACAGTTTTTCCCTTTTCTGTTTGAACTCTATAAGATTATTGAAGTTTAAAACATGTCTATTAGATTTCTCTTATCAACGTTGTTATGCAATTGCGGAAGCTCTGTTGTCATTCTTACATGTTAGATGGAGTTGAGCCAGATATAGCAGATGCTGAAGAAGCGTACAAGTAAGTTTCTACTTTGGCAAATCCAAAGTTATGATTTTAGCCATATTCGTAGAGCAAATGCTAGTTATTTTTGGAATCAATAATCCCATTGGTTGATTTTATTCTACTCTATTTAACTTGACAGACAGCTTTTAGAAACTTCCGGTAAGTTGCAATTGTTGGATAAGATGATGGTGAAACTCAAGGAACAAGGCCACAGAGTTCTCATATATTCACAGTTTCAACACATGTTGGACTTGCTGGAAGATTACTGCAGTTACAAGGTATGGTAAATCTTTATTCAAGATAACAAAAGCTGACTGATGAAAAAGCTGTAGCCGTTATTGAATAAAAAAGCAGAAACTGCTATGCTTTTGAGTAATGGTCTAATTAGTTTGATTATTTTCTGGCCCAGAAATGGCAGTATGAAAGGATTGATGGCAAGGTTGGTGGAGCTGAAAGACAAATTCGAATAGATCGGTTTAATGCCAAGGGTTCCTCCAGATTTTGTTTTCTGCTTTCTACTAGAGCTGGGGGTCTGGGAATTAATCTTGCAACTGCTGATACAGTTATCATATATGACAGGTCTGATAATGTTCTCATTTTATTTCATAGTTCATTTTTACATTTGCTTGAAATAAGGTAGCCGTGCTATTACTATGGTATTTTAGTAGAATAATAGTTGTCTTCACCTCTCACCAGTGGTGAATGCTTGAGAAAAGAATTGAGTAAGCGGCTGCACTCCTAATAAAAAAATGCCTCGGTTCGCATTGTAAAAAGGGCTAAGAATCTGACCCACAACCTTTGTAATATTTTTATCTATATCAATAAAAATGTTTTTGTTTCCTATAAAAAAAAAAGATAGGGTCGGTCTCTCTCATGAAAAGAGTCGAGAATAGTTGAAAATAGTTGAGGTGCACGTAAGCTGACTTAGATACTCAAGGATATCCAATAAAAATATTATTCTTGGTAGATAATCTCAATGTAATTATAAGGACGATTAACATGACAATGCATAGGTTTATTACTAAATGTAACCGAGAGAATGTGACTAAAGAGTCGTTCTAATATTCATTGAGTGGCAATGCCATTATATAAGTGTTACAATGGGCCTAATGGGTCTAATGGGCCTAGATCTAATAAAG
>JBBMKA010000022.1:966655-1000184 GCA_037833695.1 Sechiopsis laciniata | reverse complement strand
TCCACTTGTAGGGCATTTCTCAAATTTCAAAGCCCACAAGTGAGGGGGAGTGTTGGTTGATATAATTAAATTTACCCTAATCCATCAGCTTAGGCTTTTGGATTGATTGGTGATTTACATAATTCAACAGTTTTCTATTTGTACCTCTTACTCTGTTTGATTATTTGATAATCTTTTAATTGATTGTTCTTGACTTCGCATGGTTTAATTTCCAGTGGATAGCACTGAGCTACTTCCCTTGATGGAAGGGGAAGGAAGAGCATTCAGAGTTCTTGGTTTCAACCAAAGTCAAAGGGCTACATTTGTGCAAATTTTGATGAGGTTCTAGCACTTTTGTGCTTCAATATTATTATTATTATTATTCTTTTGCTGTCTCTGCTTTCCCTTTTATCTTTGACCTGTTAGTATTTATGTTCGTTTCCAACTTTCTGGTGTCTGCAAGTGAGGCTATACCAATATTTGCATTTTTCAGTGTTGCTATGCTGTTAACAGTTGATTTACTTGATACAGGTTTGGGGTTGGGGATTTTGACTGGAAGGAATTTACTTCTCGTATGAAGCAGAAGACTTATGAAGAAACGAAGGAGTAAGTGATGTGGAGTTTGCTCTATGAAAGAAACTGTTGGTATTGTATCGATGAAATTTTGTTATTTTCTATAAAAAAGATCTGTTGGTAACATTGATTTAATATCATGGTTCTGATAGTTTATTTTCTCATTTCCTCAAAACGGTGGAAATGTGCATTAATAGGACTTACACTGCCACACCGGTAAATTTATATTGCTGAACTAAGACGAATATTTTTAAAATGATAGGTTTCCTTTGAGACTTGGATTTGCTATAGATGATAGAAATAATGGATGGAGAGGCTGTGTGCAAGTAGATTTCTCTTGCCTCATAATATATTTATGAATTATTGGGTGTTCCTGCATCCATTTTATTAATATCTACTGATCATTCTCGTTGAGAATGAGAATTTAAGGCTCTCTTTCGTTTTCTTGTTTCTTGTTCTCTTTTTAATAAAGAAAAACATAAACACATTTTAGTAACGGTTTCTTGGAAATTCTCTTGCTGTTTCTCAGGCAGAGTCTTGAGATGGCATGGGGTATGTAGTAGGATGAAACTTCGATTCCTAGTTAATAATAAAGTTTTCTTGGGTAAAAGAAAACATATACATTTTATTATGATTTTCTTTCACGTTCTTTGAAATTTTAATAGTGTATTTTTTTTATATGGGAAAAAATTTGGAAACCGAGACAAGAAACATGAGTTTTTTGTTTCCAAAGTTTCTACATGCTTTTTGGAAATATTTCTGAGAAATAGAGAAACAAGAAACATGAATAGTTACCGATGCTAATTGTTACTAAAATTAGAAATGAGAAACATGAACGTTCTCTCAGTTACAAAATTATATTGGATGTTTGTTATCTTGGTCAGTGTGCTGATAGTTCGTTTACATCAATCACATCTTTAGTTAAAAAAATTGTACTTTTAAAAAAAATTAATGTTTGATGTGTTGATTTACAATCACTACTTTTTGTTCAGATATGGGGCTCTTTTCTTATCTCACATTGCTGAAGATATCAATGACTGCCCCAACTTTTCAGGTATTGTACTTTTTTTCTTTTTTTTTTTTTTATAGGAAATGGTAAACTTTTCATTGATGATTGAAAAATTACAAAAAGTCTATCAGAAATAGTTACAAAAGGTGATGCCAATGAGCAAATAAAAAGGAGAGGTCATAGTTACAAAAGGGGGAGAGCCTATGACTCTAAAAAATCCCTGTGTGTATGGTAGCTTCAACAATAGTGTCGTAAGCAGCTTGTGTGTCATTGAAGAAATCCCTATTGTTTCTTTTGCCCCACCATTTTCAAAAGAAAGCGAAAACCAGATTCATCCGTCGGTATTGTACATTTAACGTTGTGTTTGTGTAAGAAACAAAATTTTCATCAAGATAGAAGAAAATATACGGAAATGTTGCATAAAAAATCAGCAGAAACTCCCCCCCTCCCCCCAGACACCTATCAGAGAATATTTGAACAAAAAAGAGGGGTAATCAAAACTTACATAGTGCTCGAGACATACGATAGTATTATTTGAAAAGTCCCCAGCTATTAATTAAAATAAAAAAGTGTCATATTTGGAATTTCAACGTTAATGTGGACTGAAAATGAAGCTTAACGTTTCTGCATCCTTAATGCATCATCTTTGTTCTGCTTTTTATGCCTTTTGACTATTTGTGGAATACTAATATTTTGATATTCTACATGATGTCTCGTTTAGATGGCGTTCCTAAAGAAGGGCTCCGAATACAAGATGTGCTAATCAGAATTGCAGTTTTACTCTTGATAAGGGATAAAGTAAGATTTAATTATGTTTACTTTCCTGTTTAATTGTTGTAATTCCTTGTCGTTTAGCTTCTCATAATATAAAAAATCCTCGTCTTTTAGCATGAAGATTTGGATTTCTACATAGTACTTCTTTATTTTGATTTTGTAGCAATCTTCTTACACATTTTGTTGCTCATGCTTGTTTATTTATGTGATTATTTCTTGTTCTTTATGGTGGAATTATAGGCGAAATTTGTCCCAGAAAATCCAAGTGCTCCACTTTTCACAGATGACATTTTATCTCGTTACTCGGGACTCAAAGGTGGAAAGCACTGGAAGGAAGAACATGATAGATCGTTGCTGCTTGCTGTTCTTAAGTATGGATTTAACAAAGCTTGCTTTTTACTGTACATTCTTTTTTTTCCTGTTGCATTGACGTCTTTGATACTGGATTACTGCTGTGACGAATGGTTACCTTTTTTATTTTAATTTAATTTTAATTTTTAATTTTTAATATCTGTGTGACCCAGCCAATTTACGCCCACATAGCTCGACTATTCTCATGAGACATACCATCTTATCCTACAATATTTGGATGTTGAGGAAACCAGTAAAAAATTAATTCTTAGGTTGGTGGCCAGATCTCCATGGATTGAATCTATCACCTCTTAGTTCTCCGAACTCTCTTGAAAACTAGGTCAATCTATGATGGTTGAATAAGGGTTATCAACAAATGCACAAGTTTCATACATTGCCTGATAGGTTATACTCGAAATTTACTTTTCATTATTTAAATGGGGAGTTGTTTCTTGTTAAAAAAACCCTCTTATCTGGCATAGGGATGATGGAATATGTGATTATAAGTATGGCATTTGTGGATGTTAGTCATTGATGAAAATTATGACACTGACAGTGCCTCTTACACTCTTGCACACCTAGTAGTGACTAATATTATTAGGTCATCTATTTGATGGGCAGATATCTATTCATGAGACTTGATTATAGATTCTATTTTTTTTTAAAGCTTTGATCTTTCAGTACTAATCTTCAAATCTTCAAATCTCAAGGCATGGCTACGGTAGATGGCAAGCGATTATCGATGACAAGGACCTCAAGATTCAAGAGGTGATTTGTCAGGAGTTGAATCTCCCCATCGTAAACCTACCCGTTATTGGACAAACCGGCTCTCTTGTTCAGAATGGTGGGAACACATCAAATACTGAAGTAACTGGAAGCGAGTCAAGGGAAAAGGAAAATGGTGGTGGGAACGATGCTGCTGCCTCTGATGTGCAGGGAGGAGGAACTGATACTGCTAATCAATCCCAGGTTTATCAAGATTCATCTGTATATTATCATTTTAGAGATATGCAGAGAAGACAGGTTGAATTCGTCAAGAAAAGGGTGCTTCTGTTGGAGAAAGGGCTCAATGCAGAGTACCAGAAAGAATACTTTGTAAGTTCTGAACTCCAAGGCATTAATGTAGTTTCAGGTTGTGAAAATTATGTCATCTTAACAGTGGAAAACTGGAACCAGATTGAATGCCACCGTAATCACTTTGCTTGTGCATATTATTAATGAAACTTGGAATTAGACAATAAGATTTTAGTTCAAATTTGTAGATCCAGGTTATTAAATTAAGTCATTAGAAGGTTAAAGATATTTGTCGCAGTCCATCTCAGAAGTTTTCAAACTAAAACGGCTGTTATTGATTCTTTGTATTAAACTGTTGGGTTTTACTTGGAAAAAAATGTTGGGTTGTGGACATCATTCAATCAAAACCATTTTCTCTTTGCCATAACAAGATTTCTAGCTATCTTCTGATTGAACATTACAAATTGCAATTATGAATTTGACCCCTAGGATGTGATCATTTTGGGTTATTAATATAATATGTATAAGAGTATAATAGTAATTGGTGTTTTAGTTAAATAGAGGAGTTAGGGTTTTAAGAAACGGTGACTATTTTGGTATTGTCTTTGATAAAGACTTTGATGGAAGAGACTTAGCCCTCTCGAAAGGCTATGGTATTGTAACTCATTATATCAATATAGTTTTATTGTACGTTATTATTATCGATGTCTTGACAACAGAATTGAAGTGGATAATTGAGCATGTACATTCTATAGATTTTGTACTTTCCAAGTTGTTCTGCACTTTGGATTCATTTCTTTTTTTTCTTCCTACCAGGGTGATTCAGAGGCAAATGACATTACGGGTGAAGATATTAAGAATGAATCCAAGGTTTCAAATGTGAAAGGTCCTAGCTCTGTGGAGACAGATACTCAAAAGGCGGATCAGTTGCCCCAAGTAGAACCAATTCGTAAGCCTCATTTCTTAAAAAAATTGTTGTTTAAGAATGGAATTCATAACCTCGTTATCATGGTTCAATACCATCATGGGTTGGGCCTAGCATAGAGACATGCAATAGTGGAAGGTTTAGAGAGAATGTGTTCAAGTCATGGTAAACACCTAGCTAGTATTTAATATCTTGCGAGTTTCCCTTGCCACCAAATGTAGTAGGGTCAGTTGGTCGTTCTCTAAAATTAGTCGAGGTAGGCATAGGCACAGCACAAGCTGACCTGATCTATGCACTAAATTTTTTTTTTTTTTTTTTGGAAGTGTTTGAGAATTGTGTATGCTATACATCTGAGGAATTGGGGATAACTTTTTTTTTTTTTTTTAAATACCAAATTTGGAAGTAATATTGTTTTTAAAACTCAAACTCTGCAAACCCCTTTGGTCACTGAAAATTTTGAAGTATTTTGTTAATAACTAAAAAACTACTTTTTGCCATTTCAAAATCGTCAAATTCTCTGTACTCTCTGGATTCTGAAAAAGACTTCATGCAGAAAGTGTTTTGGAAGATTTGATATTAGTGGATATTGTACTGTTTTATTGTAGAGCTTAGTTTTGCTTCAAACACGATGTCCAGCCAGCTTATGCCTTAACTATTCTTATGTGACAGACTGCCCGATCGACAATATTTGGTAGTCAAGGAAATTTGTAGAAAATTAATTCTTAGGTAGACAACCACTATAGATTAAGTCTTGATGGGTTTTTTTTTACGATATTTGTAAACAGACAATCTTTTGAACATCCTTGTCAAAAAAATCGAAGTTTCTTAGCTAACAGACTTATGGTAAACTGTATTTTGCCTGTTCAGCTTCAGAAGAAACTTCTGCTGCTTGTGATGACAATCCTGATAGATTAGAGTTGAGCCGGCTTTACAATGAGGTAATCCTCTTTCGTCCATAAAATGATTAACGGTGTTCATCTGCTTTACCCTCATGAAATATCTGTTTCGAGTTTTTCATATATCATCCATTTTCTTAGCAGATGTGCAAGGTTGTGGATGAAAATTGCAGAGAGCTGGTCCATGCGCCCTCTGGAAGCCACCATACAGCTTCTGACGTGAAAAATAACCTCCTCCCCTTGGAAAAGATTTTCGAAGATTTGAACCGAATCCTCTCTCCGCAGCCAAACACCTCCCAAGAACAACCAGCTCTCGATTCTGACTGCATTCTGTCACCAAGCAATGACGCTGGCGATAAATCATCGGTTGTGGATCCTGACTGTGAAAAGGCTGCTGATGTTACAAACATGGAAATAGATTCTGCAACAGAATTTGAACCTCAAAAAGAAAGTAACGAGTCGATGAAGATAGACCTTGATCCTGTGGACGAAAAGCCTGAACCATCTGTTCATGTTCAATGACCATATCAGCTAGAATCATCAACTCTACCCGAGAAAAGTAGCGTCGAGGAAATGGAAGCTGAATCGAGCAGGGCATTGCTTCACGAGAATAACATAACGAGGAAGTTAACCCGGGGTGATTTTGTTAGATGACTAGAGAAAAACAGGGATTTCAGCTCTAGTCTCTTTTGATTTGTCACCCAATGTAAGAATTATAACATTGTAAAAGGAATGAATGAAAAGTATTAATTACTATTGGTTATACGGACTCCCTTTCGCTGTTTTTGCGAAATATTGTTCCTTTGTTCCAACTTGAGGGGTGATTGGATTTTGGTGTCGAGGAGAGGAAAGGGGAGAGGAGAGGAGATGGAGTTGGAAAATTTCAATTCTATGTTTGTTTTTGGTACATCAACATCGTGTATAAGCTAATTAAATATTTTATCAAACGTTTTTTTAAAAAAATTTTAATCATATAATATAAAGTAAATTACATTTTATCTAATCTATCAAATGTCATATCAAACATTTTTTAATTTTAAATGACACTATAAATAAAATATGTTAAATTTATCAATTAATATAAATATGCAATGATTAATTAAAAAACAATAGGAAAAATTACTTTTTTGTTGGAGTTTTAATTTGGTCTCTAAATTTCAAAAGTCGAAGACTTTCATTTCAATAATAACAGAATCGTTAGTAAGATAATGGAATAATGACTAAGTTATTTTTAAATTTTAATAGGTTGATGATGTGTAATTATAGTGTTTACCATAGATTTTATTTAAAAAAAAAAACTATTAATAATTACAATAGAAACTCAAAAGAACATTACCAACTTGAAATAAATATTGTAACCTTTTTTATGTTCTAAAAATAAGTAAATCAAACATGAGTTCCATTTATCATCTTTTCTTTCTCATCACAGTTAAAGTAATTCACTTTTTGTTGTTTTGTTCTTCAATTTCTCAGAAAATTGATCCAATTTCTTATGGTAAAAACCAAATTCATCCCAACCCAAGTGGGTTCGCTCTTCCCATTTAACCATACGATTCTGTGAACTTCAATTGGCCTTTTCCAATCTTCAACCCAAATCAATGAGACGGTGCAATGCAGTACGTATTTATAACATTTCTTCTTAATTGCATATTTAAAAATGTTCACTTTTGAAACTTAGGGATCAAATTGAAATTTCAACCAAAAGATAGGGACTAAAAAGATAGTTTTTCCAAAATAATAATATAAAATAAATACTTTTCCAACGTCTCATCTCTAATATATCTATTATCAAATAAGTACATCATATCTCCAAATCACTCTATTTATTCTGCTTCTTCCACTTTCTCTCCTCTTTTTAACTCCAAAATCCAATCATCCCCAAGTCTTTTCTTTTTTTGAATGTCAAAGAAATCAATAGAAAATTAATTTCAAGATAAGTGGATATCATATATTAAACCTATCATCTTCTAATTATCAAAGACTCTTTTGACCGATAGACCACTCCACTCGAGGTGTTTCTATCTTGAAGATACATTTAGCTAAGTGAATATAATCTAATGGTACTTGACATGCACCCTAAACTAAATGAGATGCATTATAATCTACACCTTAAACTTTAAAATTAAAAAAAAAAAAAAAAAAAAAAAAAGAAGAAAAAGAAAGAAAAAACTTACATCTGATAATTCATTCCATTGTGAATGCCTAGAAAATTTACAAGATAGTTTTGAGCTCAAATATTATTTAGTTTTTAATGTTACAAGATAGTTGTAACATCTATGGAAGGGTTTTTAAATCGTTATGTGCATATTGATTATTCTCATAAGATAAAATGTTTGATTCTATGACATTTAGCTATCAAAAAAAATATATAAAAAATTCATTAATATAAACTTATAACATCATTTTGGTTACTCTTTATCACTAGATCAGAAGTAGTTTCATAATTGTAACATCTATTGAAGGTATTTATCAAAGCCAAATGAACATGAAGAACACCTTTTGAAAAGTTTAGGTTGAAATCTTTCTTCATATATTGGAATGTAATATTTAAAAAAGAAAAAATAATAACAAAATAAAACAATTTAAACTTACATCCTTAAATAAATGAAAATAAAGCAATGAGTTAGAAAATCACTCTCAACAGCTGCTTTCTTTCTGTTTTCATGTATTTATGTGTCAGTTTCAATTATTGAGCATCACTAGCTATAGCTCTAATTTCCACTGTCATTGCACTCATTTTGAGAAAATGCTTCTTAGCTTAAAGATAAGGTTTCTTAAGTCACTAACAAATTTATTTTCAACATATATTCTTCCTTTACTTCATTAAAAGAGTATTTATAGAGAGGTTTAGCCATTCATTTTCTAATGTATTAAGCTTTAACAAATTAGGCTATAATGGGAAGGCATAGGCCACTTCCCTTGCTCTTCCTTCCACTTGGTCCTTCACAAAATATAATTTCCAAACCCCAAAAAAACCAAAAGGAGGCATGTACATCTTTTCAAAATAAAGCTCTTCCATCCCTCAAATTCAACAAAATTGTTATGTGGGTTTAGGCAAGAAAAGGCTACTATTTATTTATTTATTTTTATTTATTCGTGAGTGTCGAATCAATTTATATATTTTTTTATTTATTTTTATAGGACAATCATTTTAACTCTATCATATTTGATTGTAAAAAAAATTCATAAAGAACTACTTTTTAGATGAACAATACTATCATAAATTGAAATATAATCATTTTATTTTTACTTTTTGAAATTTAAGTCTATAACAGCTAATTCATCATAGGTTTTTTTTACTTGTATATCTACAAACTTTCTTACATTTTTAAAAACCCAAATTAAAATTTGAAAGAAAAAAAATAGTTTCCAAAAATTTATTTTGGTTTTTGAAATTTAACTAGTATTTACATACTTTTTAAAGAAAATGTAGAACTCATCATAAAAATTTTGAATAAAAATAAAAATAAATTTTAAAACAAAAAAATAAAAAAACAAAGGGTTATCAAAAGTCACCTTAGTTTTTAGTTTTTCAAAGTTTCTTTTCATCATTGAGTCAAGTCACAAATGATTTTACTGCCCATTTTTTCCATGAACAAATATGATTCTTTGAGCGGACTGAAAAAGAGTGCTTTTGTGAGTTATTAGCTGAAATGAGAGAAAAAGAGAGACAAATAGTGGAAATTTATTTGAATGGTTAAACTAATATATATACCTTAGAGAGAATACTTCATTCTATCATATGGGTGTCTGTAAATATGAGATTTCCTAGGTCTTTCATCTTTGTAGAGATTTCTAGCAAATTATCTTCCTTCTATCAAGTGGGTATAAGTAGCAAATTATCTTCCTTCTATCAAGTGGGTATAATTGTCTGGATCAATTTATGTACATCTTGGCTATTACCTGGCAGGAAGATTACATCTTGGCTATTACCACAGAGCATATAATTTAAACTAGCAACATTTGATTGTTAAAAAAATTCGTAAAAAATTAATTTTTAAATAGGTAGCTTCCATGAATTGAACCATTTATTTCTTAAATTTCCAAGCCTTCTTGACCACTAAATCACTCTACTTATTTGCATTCATAGCCTCAAATAAGAATCCTATTATTCAATATTGTGGTATATATATATAACATAAACATGAAGATCCATCTAAAGTTAATTAAAAATGAAAATCTTATTCTAGTTTTTTTAAACCAAAATATTTGTTTTCGCTTCATAAACTATGATATCATATTAGATATAAACTCAAGTTTCCAACATAAAATCAATTGAAAATGAGAGTTCCCTTTCTATTTTTTTTGATGAGATCCTCGAAAATGTATGTATATAAATATGGAGTTTTTATAAATGGAATGAGCATGCAAGTGGTGGTGGAATCTTAAGCAAAAAAAAAAAATATATATATAAATTGTGCCAAAAGGAGGATTCTTTAATTAATTAGTAGAATAAATAAATTAGAAATTTAAAAAAGAAAAGAAAAAGGGAAAAGAGCAGAATATAAGGCTAAGTGTTGGGAAAGTTGAAGACATGAACAAACATCACTGTGCTTCAAATCCACGCTTGTATTTTTGCTTTTCAGCCCTTCTTCTTTTACTTAATTTCTTTCTGTTTCTATGCAAAGCAAAGCCAACCTGTTTTTTCCAACAACTTCAACCCCACATTTATGTATACAAACAGGTGATTTCATCTTCTCGTTATCAATTGGTTTTGAGTACTGAATTTCTATGTACACGATTTTTTAGATTTTGTTTGATAACCATTTGATTTTTTGTTTTCGGAATTCAAAGTTACAAAATTACTATTTCAACATATGAATCTCTCATTACTTTGATAACCATATTTTACTTTTTTTTTTTCTTTTTTAATGACTCGAGAATTTGAAGCTTTACTCCTTTAAATTGGGAACATGACTGATCTGTCTTTAGACTGTGACACTATGATACATCGTATAACTTTAAGTAAAATTGGGAGTCGCTTGAGAAATTAATTTCTACAATCATGTCGAATGGTCCTAAAAATAAAATTAAAATTTGAAACCTAAAAAAATAGTTTCCAAATACTTAGGAAGATTTACATACTTATTAAAAGGAATATAAAACTATTATGTAAAGAATTTGAGTAAATAGAAATTTAAATTTCAAAAACAAAATACCAAAACTCAAAATGGTTTAGAAACGGGTGCTAAGAAATTAAAGTTTTTTTTATTTTTTTATTTTTCCTTTGAAAGAAAGGAATTAAAGTCTTTATCTTTTAGAAAGTACACACTTAATTAACCAAACACAATGTATTATTTAAGCTAAAAAGCCAACAACCCTAGGTTTCTTTTCAATTTCCACCTCATTTTTTGTCTTTGGCTGTGAATTAATTAGTTTATTCTCAGCCTTTGTGGGCCTCTTCCATCCTCTTCAACAACAGTGCAAGCTTCGACCTTTTTCACCCCTTAATCTTTCATTCTCTGTTTATGTAGCAATTAATATATTTCCACAAACAAAATGTGATATGAAATAATACCTATTATTTTTAACTTTTCCTCGCATGAACTCAATATTACATTTTTTTTTAATATCAATCAGTGTTTGCGCCAGCCTTACGCGTATTTCGATTCACAACTTTCCGATTTCTTAAGAATCAATTAAATTTATTGAACTAAAACAAAACAAATGATCTTATTCACGAATCTTGAAAATAAAGATCTCGTTTAATGATAGAGATTGATTTTTTATGTCAAGAAAAGCGTAGCTCAAATAACATTATATGTACTATAATTACAGCTCCATATGTTATTGAACTCCAAAAAAAAAAAAAATCTTTTTTATTTGTTTTTTTTTTTTTTTTTTTTTTCTGAAAACACACAGCAAAGAGAATAACAAAACTAGGGTTTTGCAGGAAAAAGTTTAGAGGTTGATGAAATGGGTTTGAAAGAAACATAATTTATAAGTGAATGAACTGTTTTTAAGAAGTCCCCTTCAATGTTGAGTCATTGAATATTAAGGGCAAAAAGACAGGTGGAGAGTCATTTTCTTATCTTCCTTTAGCTTTAGCAATCGGTGATTCACTATATATGCATATCATTACTTCATTCTCTTCATACATAGAATGTAGGTTAAATTATTCTAGGCTCGAGAAATTAGAGTCGTCCACTTGTAAATAGTCATTTTGTTAAACAGTTTCAATAGGTTTAGCTCAACAATAATTGAAATGTATCATCGACTAAGAGATTCTAAATTTAAAATTTTTAATTCTCAAATATTGTTATACTATAAAAAAAGATAGTTTCTTTTTTGCTCAATCTTTGATATAGCAAGTAGATAGATTATTTTTTTTAATTTTTTTTTTTTTTTGGATAAGAACCAATTTCATTATAAAAATGAAATTATAGGCAAAAGTCAATTACAAAAAAGATCTCCAATTGTTCAAAAGAGTGTCAAAACTATAATCAGTGAGTAGGGGAGATCGCTTACACCAGAATACAACAATAATAGATAAATTTTCCATAAAATTAGAAAAAATTAGTACTACGTCCGTTGAAGATTCTGTTGTTCCTTTACCTCCATAAATTCCAACAGAATGCTCTGTTAAAGTTTTCCCAACACAAATAGGATAAATTAATAGTTGCATGTTACATCGCTATATATATATATATATATATTCATGAAGTTACAAAGTGGTATGTTCAAGCTTCAAAGTATATAGGAAAATGTGGGGTTTGCATGCATTATTATTGTGGATGCAATGTGTTGTTATCAATGATTAATTTGTCACACAATGTAACAGGTTGAACATTATCTTATATTTAATTGTGAGAAAATAATCTCATACTCCAAATAGATACTGTTAAACTAATTATTGTAGTTCAATTATTCTTATGAGCTTAGACAAGGATGCATAAAAATTTGATAGAATACCTTATATACGGTTATATATATACCTCATCCAAATGAACACATATGAATGCATGTCCTTATTTTTATTTTTCTTATGGTTTTAATACAATCTACACGCCAACATAGGTGTATATAAGCTAATTTGAGGTATAGGGTTTTGGTTAGCATTTAAATATTTGCTTCCCTTTAACACTACAAATTTGCAAATCTTTACAAGTTATACAAACCCTAGAATTCATCTTCGTGGACATAGGTAACCTACTTTTTGTATACTCTATGACGAAGTTGTCCCATACACTTGTGCTCATTCCAAGGCCTGAACCTAGGAGACAATAGGAATTATATAATTAAGCACTCTTTTGTGAGTTTCGAACCCAAAACCTCTAAAAAAAGTGTAGATTGGAGGCCTCAAACTTCTATCAATGAGACAGACAACCTGCTTCTTACATATATACAATATATACATTATTTTTTAGTTCAACAACTGAGAGATGAAATTCGAACATCTAATTATCTCTTTGATCAACGAGTTATATCTAGATCAGTTAAGCTACGTTTTTTTTTTTTAAATTTTTATTATAAGTAGTTGAGCTATGCTTATGTTAATGTTTGTGTATACCTTTATTTTTATGTATAGCATTAAGAAGAAAAAAAAAAGAAGAAATTATAATAATTGTTATGTAGGCCCTAATCTTGATGAAAACAATTCACAAAATACAAGGTTAGAGATGAACCCTAGCTAGGAATCTCCAACCCCAAGTCCTTATAATTACTCTTAACTCTTCTCTTCTCCACACACAAAAATCAATTCCTTCACAAACAAAAAAACACCATTATGGCCACTTCTCATGAATCCCATTCCCAAGTTTCTCTTACAAAAACTCTCACTGTCTTCCCCAAAACCTTAAAGCCTCCAAAACTTTTGGAGCTCTCAAATTTAGACAGGCAGTGTCCATTACACATGTACCTTATTTTCTTCTACAAACCTTCTTCTGTTTACTCAAACTCATCACTGGATTCAGTGTTCACCAAGCTGAAGCTAGGTTTGGAAGAAACCTTATCGATCTGGTCCCCCGCGGCCGGTCGGTTGGACCCTAACCCCGCCGACGGTAAGCTGAATCTCCAGTGCAACAACCGCGGTGCAATTCTAGCTCAGGCAAACACAAATGTTAAGATCTCAGAACTTGGAGATCTCTCAAATTATAATGAGTTCTTTGAGAAGTTGGTTTATAAACCTATTTTGAATGGCAATTTTTCTGAATTCCCTTTGGTTGTGGCTCAGGTGAGAGATTATTTTTTATGAGTATAGCTGAAAAATATATATCATTGAAGAAAACCAAAGCTGAATTCAAACAGCAAAATCTTTGTGTTTAATTCTTTTGTTGTCATTTATTTTTAACCTTAAAAAACATGTTGTCCTAAAGACGTTTAAAGATACTAGGCATATGTTCATTCGGATTAAATTTGAAATTATTGAAGAACAAGCTTAATTATAGAATTTCTTGTTGCTTTTCAAGTCTAAGCTTTGAGACGGGTACCTCTTAAGTATCTTTTTTATGAGATTTTTATTTTATTTTTTGTTCTAAGAGATCTAAGTCCGAAACTTGCAAATAAACTTAATTGTAAAATTCTTTGTTCTCTTTCGGATCAAAGCTTTGAAATAGGTACGGGTGTCTCATATATGTAGTGGGGCCAATTATTAAGTAAAATAATTGTGTATAAATTTCAAAGCATTGATAGCGTGTTGACTTAATTGATTAGTTGTAATTCAATTTAACTCTACAGTTAAGAGAGTTCAATCATCTATGTATGGTTGGTGCTCTCCTTTCCAATTTAAACTGAAAAAAAATAATAATAAAAAAACGGTCTACAAATGAACAAATCCAATTGTTTGGTTATGATAAAACACACCTTTAAAAAACATGTAGCTAGAACCAATTTGCCTAGTTTCATGAAAGGAAGAAAGACTTTTTTTTTTTTTTTTTTTTTTTTTTTTTTTTTTTTTTTGTAATGGGGATTTTATTGCTTGAGACAAAGAAACAAAAGATAAGAAAAGGTGAAGGTTTAAGACAGCGGCTTTGTCGAGGCTTTATAGGGCAAAGAGACAAGCTTTGGATTAGACAATGAACACATTTCTCATAGTCTGTAAAGCCAATTATTTTTGTTCCTTACTCCCTTCAAATCTTCATATCATCATGTTCCAAATCCACATGGATTTACAACAAAACAAGACAACTTTCTAAATAACCATTTATTAATTGTTTTTATATATATATTTGATTCTGAAAACTTAGAGGTTATAATAGAGAAAATCAATTTATATGCATAATCTTTCTGTTTTTGAAAAAAGAGAAAAATATGCACATGTTTCTTAAATATTAAATATTAAAATAACCTTTAGTTTTTTTATAAAAAAAAATTTATAAGGATACTTCTATATAGATCAAATATGCAAGAAGCATATAAGTTACAAAAACACTCCAATTTAGGGAGATTTCTAATTTTCTTCTTCTCTCCTATCTTATAAATCTTTTATTTTTATTTCGTTAGTTAAAAAATATGTGAGGTGGAAAAATTCAAACTTCTAATTCAAACTCCTATCTTATAAATTTTGTTTAGATTAAAATTTTTGTTGAATTGTTTTTCATTTGAACTTCACAAGGTTTTCAAACAATTTGCATGAGCGAAACTTACGTTTCGTTTGCGCAACAGACAATTACTACATCTTAGCCACGTGGCACTTTGTTATGATATTATATGGCAACCTTTTTATTTTTAGAGAAATATTTACTTAATGTCCGGGCATGATGTATAAAATAATGTCCACCTACGTGGTTGTTTATTTTATTTTTTTATCTTTTGAATTTAAAATCAAATAGATTGTGGATCATATTGAACCCCAAGATGGACATTATTTTATATATAATACCCGAGCATGATGCAAATATTTCTCTTATTTTTATGATATAAGAAAGTGTCACGTGACCAAGATGTAGAAACTACTCGATTGCCCAAATATCAAAGAAGTTTCGCCCTTTAAAACTTACCAACAGATAATAAATCATTGTATTAAGGTCAATAAAATGAAATTAAACTTATTCAAAACAAAATTGAAATAGTGTGTACATACATACATATATAAACATAGACCAAACTTATACTTCAATCCGCTTTTCTTTTTCTTTTTTTTTTTGCTTTATTTTACAGTTCTTAGAAACTTGAAATGAATGTTTTCAAAATTAGGTGACAAGGTTTGGGTGTGGAGGATATTCCATAGGAACAGGAATAAGCCATTCATTATTTGATGGACCAGCAGCCTACCAGTTTCTAAATGCATGGGCAGCAAACTCAGCAATTTTCAAGGACAATAAGATGGAGCCATATGGGGTTGAGTTGCAGAGGCCAGTGCATGAGAGAGGGCAGTTTTTGACCGAAAATGTTGTTAGTCGGAGCTTCGAGAAGAGGGCAGCGTCGTCGTCCATGTCGAGGGCCGCGGCAATCGATCATTTGTATCGGTTGATTATGCAAAGCACGATGGGGAAGAAGGAAGTAATGGGGAGAAAGGAATATGTTTGTAAAACATATAGATTAAGTAGAGTGATGATTGAGAGGATGAAGAAGAATGTTATGGGGGAGAATGGTGGATTTGCTTGTTCTTCATTTGATGTTATTGCTGCTCATCTATGGAAGGTACTAAACTAATGTATCAGTTAGATTATAAATTTAGTCTCTATGGTTCGAAGAAAATTAGAATTTCGTCTTTATGTTTTTTTAAGTTATAATTTAGTCTCTATGATTTTAAAAGTTAGAATTTAATCTTTATAATTTTTTTTAAAAAAAAAAACCTAACAAATACATATCGTTCGTCACGATGAATTAAGTACGGGTAACTATCAAATGTATAAATGATGTGATTTTAGACTGTCAAAATAGTTAACTTCCACATTTAATTCACTACCAATAATAAAAGATAAGGACTATATTTTTAGACTTTATCAAACCATAAAGATTTTTTTTTTTTTTTTTTTTTTTTTTTTTTTTTTGTACTATAGGGATTAAATTTAAAGTTTTAAACAAAAATTATAATTTTCTTCAAATCATATGAATTAAATTATAGTTTTTAAAATCATAATAAATAATTTTAACTTTCTTGTGACCAAATCTATAATTTACCCCTAATATATATTATTGTTGTCTTAGTTTGAGACACATTATTGTCTATACAGGCAAGGACCAAGGCTCTGTCTGTAAGCAAAGAAAAGATGGTGTGCTTACAATTTGCAGTTGATACCAGGAAAAAACTGATGCCTCCTTTGCCTAAAGGCTTCAGTGGCAACGCCTTTGTGCTCGCTTCGGTCGCCTTAACTGCAAAACAATTGGAGGAAGAAGGCTACAAAATGATAATCGAGATGATACAAAATGCCAAGTCTCGAGTCAATAATGACTATGTAAATTCATACAAACAGGGCCTTGAAGGCCCTCAGGCTTCACTCCCTCCTCTCAAGGAGCTCACTGTTGTATCAGATTGGACAAGAATACCATTCCAAAAGATTGAATTCTTGCATGGACAAGCTGCCTGTGCATCTCCTTTAAAGCCACCGGTCCTCGAGGTCGCTTACTTTCTCCAGAGCCCCACCGATAGCCAGGCGATCGATGTTCGGGTCCCTTTGCTCTCGCAAAGTCTTGATGCTTTCTCTTCCTACTTCTTGACCAGCATTCAGTAAGGCTTCAAAGTTTCTCTTCATTTGTAGGGGTTGCTTTATTTTAGAGTAAGCTTCAAAGTTTGAATAGCATAAGCCTTTGTTCATTACAGAACAAAAACGTTTGAATAGCATAAGCCTTTGTTCATTACAGAACAAAAACTGGTCAAATAGTACTAAGAAGAATAATCTAATTTCTGGATAGAATAAGAGAGAGGGGCAGGCTTTTGTGATCCATCAGTGACAACATTCAGATGGGTGTTGTAATAATTTCGATCTAATATAAAACAGATACTGTTCCCAAAGTCGACAAAAACGAAACCAATCATGTGTAATGTAGTGAAGCAAAATCATAACCCATATGAATTACAATGTACAATTGTTGACCAACATTAATAGCAATAAAAAGTCCTGGAATCAAAATCTTCTGCTGTAAAACAGGAAAACAGACTATATAGGAAGATAAATGAGAACATGGTCAGGGAGTTAAACCTGCAAGACACTAAATACATTAAAATATGCTTGAGACAAGACTAGATGACGCTGGCAGGCCGATTCGAGAACTCTTTCTTCGAGTAGGTTGGTTTCACATGCACGTTCCAATGGGATAATTATCACAGCCAAAGTCACCTTCCAACAAATTTACATCATCTTGTTCCTGCAGAGTATCAATTGATACAAAGAAGCCATGGTAATGTTTCACACAAGTGAAGCTCAGATGAAACTACAAATGACAACGAAAATGGAAAATTGAATCTCTTGAGTTGGCCTAGTGGTCAAGAAGGTTTTGGGTACCAAAAGATTATAAATTTAATCCATGATGTCACCCTAAGAATTAATTTCTTAAGGGTTTCCTTGTGACAACCAAACGTTGTAGTGTCGGTGGCTTGTCGTGTGAGAATATTCGAGGTGCGCGTAAGCTGACCCAAACACTTATAGATATAAAATAAATAGGAGTATGGAAATGGACTCTTACAAGTTACATGCAATTTCGACCCCATATGAGAGGTCGACATTCACTATTTAACAGAACATTTTCTTGGTTGCTAACTCGCCCTTCTCACAATTTCGTTACTATCCTTCCTTAATTATGTGCAATTTAACAGAGGCCTCTCAGTTTCATATGCTTTTTTGGTTTTATCTTCTTCCCATTATTTCGAGTTTGAGTAATGAGTTGAAGCAGAGCCACATATATCAGGAAAACAATTGTGTAAAGGAAAGAAAATAGGGGAAGGTCTAAAGTGATAGATTAAAACAATATCCAAAAATATGGATACAACTGTTCATCTCTGTCCTTTTCTTTGTCTTTTCTATGTACTTGAACATCAGAATAAACGACAGGAAACTATAGGAATTGGATTGTTTGCAGAATTCATTTGCTCTAAATTGCAGAATTTGGAAGATCTCTATGATGAAGGGAAAGAAAGAATTATTTTTCTTATGTTGAAAAGAATTTTATTGCATACACTATACAATTTTTTCGGTTAAAGTACCATTTTAGTCCATGTGCTTTGAATTTTGTTTCATTTGTCTCTGGAACTTATAAATGTCCAACTTTAGTTCATGTACTTAAAAAAAGCTTAAACTTTATAAATTTGTAATAATTATAATAAAACCAACGAAGAAGTTTGAACATATTTCTAAAATTTATAAAGGAAGAGAGCAATTTTTTAAAAAAGAAAAATTAACAAAAACCTACTGTAAAGACCAATTTTAAGCTTTTTTAAAAGTACACTGGACTAAAATTGAACATTTAAAAGTTCAGAGACCAAAATGAAACAAAACACAAAGTACGGGACAAAAATGATATTTAACTTTTTTTTTTCCCTAGAACTTATGCGAGAAGTTAGTGTTGAATTATGTTAAACCACCAATCAATCCAAAGATTGGAGTAAATTTAATTATATTAACCAACACTCCCCCTCACTTGTGGTTTTCGAAATTTGAGAAATGCCGTACAAGTGGAATTTAATTTTAATTGAGGATGAAATGACTCGACAGGGGTTCGAACTCAAGACCTCCTGCTCTGATGCCATGTTGAATTATGTTAAACCACCAATCAATCCAAAAGCCTAAGCCGATGGATTGGAGTAAATTTAATTATATTAACCAACAGTTAGGTATTCTGTTATCATATTAAATGGGAAAGAATACCATTCACTAGGTACAATCACAAAAGGGAAAGAACATGCAGCAAAAGCAGGAAAAGAGTTCTCACTCTTTCTACACTAGCACTACTAAGACTTGAAGAAAATAAGCTTTGTTTAATGAATTTTTTCGGAAAGAGAAACCGAAGCTTTATTTAATGACCAAAGCCTAAAACCACTGCATGAAACAATAACAAGACAAAAAGAAAAGATGTTACCTCTTTCATCATTGCACATGCTATGTCTTCCAAGGAGCCACAGTTGCTTGAAGAAAATCTAGTTTGCATCTTTTGCTGATGATCATACAGGTACCCATGTTTCAACATGAGTGATGTATCCATAGCTAATTTCTTGAATTGATCATGTTCCACCATTGCATGATCAAGAACATTTGCTTGACTAGTCACATTAAAACCCTTGCTTCCTGAGAAGATTGTGTTCTGATTTTCCAAATGCTTCGATAACATCTCGGCGGCACCATTCACCGGTATCAAAGAATTTGATGAGCTACAGGCCAAATTTGTGTGGTAATAGGCATCCTCTTTATGATCATTCCAATCTTGAACAGGAACCTTTGTCATTATTTGATCATATCTGTTGATAGCTGTGGCTGTTTGACGTTGAGAATTGGTTCTTGAAACATGAGATTGAGTACATGTTGAGGTTATAGAAGAAATGTCAGAAAGACAACTTCCAATATTCAGGGCACTGGTAGTATTGTCCCTCAATTGACTATGGTAAGAAGTAGCAATATTAGGAAGGTTGTTAGATGGAACAGTATTCAGGTGGATCCTAGATGAATGAGTATTTTTCGACCAATTATCACTGGTGCATCTAACATTATCTAGTAAAGGACGTGAACTTTCTGAGTTCGAAGATACGACAGAAATGGAAGATTGAGGCCCAAATTTTCTACCGCCGTGCATTTCATGATGCTGAACTTCTGAAATGAAAGGATCACTGGTTAATCCTAAGAGAGGATTGCTCGAAGTACTGGCAGACATGTTTGCAGTTGGGAGGTCAGCAGAAGCAGAAAATACTGTTCTCTCATTAAAAGCAGAAGAGAGATTGTCCACATGGGTTTCGTGCTTAACGTGATGTAGTTGGTCAAGTTCTGATGGCTCAGGCATTCTCTGAAAAATATTCCCACTGCGGTTTCCCGAAAGCATGATTGACTGAAATGTAGACTGATCACTGCTTGAATTGTTCAAGTTACCCAGTGGAACTGTCCCCGGGGTAGAAAGGCCATGCATACCCATGCAAGCAGGAGTATTCAACCGACCGAGCATCCCGGTTGTTGGGATAGATCTATAAGCAGTATTACTAAACTGTGGAGGTCCAGTCAAGGAATGGAAATTCCCGATTCCGCTTAGCGAACCAATTCTCAAATAGGAAGGATCTGCGCTGCTCAATGCAGTAACCATGTTAGCTTGCTGGTTTGCTACACAGCTGATTCTCTTGAGATAAAGCCTGTATTTCTGCAACACATAGAACTAACATTATGCTTCGAAAAGTAATGATCAACTGCTGTAATCAAATCACCAGACTAGTTACCTGGAGATGGCTAGCTACATTTTCTCTTGTGAGCTTTTCGACGTTCATCAAGTCCAAAATCTTTTTAGGCACTGCTTCTGTAATGCCAAAGGCGATAAGACAGAGACAGAACTATGAGGGAAAGAAATCCACACATAACTGAACACATATGAAGTTTCATATTTTATTATTTAAGCAGAAGCAAGACGATAGAGATTCCATTTAACTTAAGTTGACGTCTGGATAACGCTTCTTCAATATAATTTAATGACATTCTGAAGTTAACTACCCGCTATGTAGATGCATCGGTTAAATCTAATAAATACTATACCTTGAAGCTAAAAATAACAATGATGATTACAAGTGTTGACTCAATAATTTTTTTTACTTGTTACCATTTGGTTACGGATGAAAGTGAGAGAGAAAGCAAGCAAGAGAGGATGAAGAACTTACTGTCAATGCCCAACTGGTTAACAGCATTTACAAACTTCCTATGCAGCTCGACAGACCAAACAACACGAGGCTTCTTCTGGGTAGACGAGTCGTCATTTTCTTGCCCATTGTAGTCCTGGTCGTCGTCTTCATTGTAGTCCTGATCCTTTCTCTTTTTATTAAACTTCCCATTTGAATCTGCTGCTTCTTCACAATTCTCAGAATCAGGCTTGTCCTGATTGCCAGAATTCATTTGGTCCTTCGGATCAAATCTCTTTCTCCTGATTACATGCTGCCAAATGTTCTTTAGCTCCTCAATGCGAACAGGTTTCAGCAAGTAATCACATGCTCCATGAGAAATTCCTTTCATCACGAGTTTGGGATCTCCATTTGCAGAGAGCACTAAGAACACATTGACATATCAAATTGAAACAAACAACAGATTAATATTCTGCAGTTCTACCTTAAATTTGATAGTAAACTAAAGGTTAAAAGTGTACAATAGGCCACTTTTAGTAAAAAAACTGCAGAGAAGTAAACAAAAATATAGTAACCTCAAACATCTAATTCTTTTGAGAAATTTTGAAAAATTCTGTCTCCAAAATAGACCTTCAAATTTCATAAAAAAGCTTCTATGTTTTGCATAAAAACAAAGAAAAAGACAACAAAATGAATTTTGGCAGTGCAGTTTAAGGCTTACTAATAACAGGAAGGTCCATCTCCAGTCCAACAAGCTCTAGCAGCTTAAATCCATCCATATCAGGCATTTGAACATCGCTGATAACCACGTCGAACCTGTTCTTGTTTTCTCTCAACAACTTGAGTGCCACAACAGCCTGATTTGTTGTAGTGACTGCAACATCCAAAGAAAACAATTAACATTTTATTTTATCAATAGTCATCAAAAACCCAAATGAATCATTCAACCTATAGACTAACCAAGAAAAATATCCAGAAATATTGAAGACTCGACAGATCAGAAGAAAAAATTTGATGAGTAGCAGGGAATGAAAGTCCAGTTTGCTTAGTTCCAAAACAAGATTCAGAAACGGTACAATTCCTAATTTGAGTGAGAATTTTTTTAAAAAATATGCAGTGTAAATTCTTCCTGATACAGTCTCCGAGGGTTGGGTTGGTCTTGTTGGTAGAGGCTTGGGATCTCCAAAGTATGTCCCCTTGGAGGTCCTTGGGTTGAAATCCACGGATGAGCTTAATTATAAAATAACATATTATCTCTTGGGTCCTGATCTTCGAACAGGCATAAGGCCATGGTTATGTAGTGGGACAAAGCTCCAATTCCCTATTATTAAAAAAAAAAAAAAAAAAAGAAAAAAAAAAAAACCACCTACATAGTGCCTAGTAATTAAGAGGTTACAGATTCGAATCCCCTTTCTCCCATTGTTGTTGAATTCAAAAGAAAAAAAAAATAGTGTTAGGAGTAACTAAACTGAACGAGAACAAATCATTGAGCATATAGAATTTAAGACTCAATCTCATGCCAACACACAAAACCAAATCAGAGCACAAGATATCGTATCAAAAGTGTATTGGAACAGAAAAGGAATCGAAAGTTCCAAATTCAAAATCCGACATAAACCTTCTTATTCCCTAGCATTCAATCAAGTCAACAACACAACAGATCAAATAGATTCGACAATCCAAAGTAACAGAGAAAACATGTCACAATCTTCACAAACAGAACAGAACCCAAAAACCATAAACCTCGAACAGGAAATCACAAAGAAACAGAGTAGAAGATAATACAATACTACCATGATACTGGCATCGACGAAGCAAAGTTTCCAAGATCAAAAGACAAGTGGGATCATCATCAACAGCAAGAACACGCATTCCAACGGGAAATCGGTCAACCGGGTCATCGATTCTAGGCTCAACCGTCATGATTTCAACTTCCAACGAGGAAGAACGTGGATTAGGGGAAGGATTTGGGGAGTTTTGAATGAGATTCGGGGAGACCCAGATGAGATTAAGATGAAATAACGAGGAAAATGGGGATTAGAGTGAGATTAAGACGTGGGATTAGGGGAAATTGATTGGAAAATGGGAAATTAACGAAACTGTGCTTGGGTTTTTCCTGTTTGTGTGAAAGAGAAATGGGAAATTGAAATGTGAAATTATGAACGGATAGGGAGAAGAGAGCTGTGGAAGCAGAGGGGGGAGTGTGCGTACACTCTTTCAATGCGAAAAGGAAAAAGAAATGGAATTTCGTTAACACCGATTTGTAATTTCTGGCGCGTGCTTTTTACGCTCAATGGGTTGACCCGGTAAGACTTTGCTATTTTACTTGTTTTTCTTTTCTTTTTTTTTTTTTTAAAATAAACATTTTAGTCCTTTCATTTTATATTTAATTTCAATTTGATTCTTACATTTTAGAAGTAAATATTTTAATAGTATTCTTAGTTTTGGTGTGTTCTTTAATTTTAAAATTCACCTCAAAATTAAAATAATCATTTTATTCATATATTGAAATTTTAAATTAGTTTAATCATCATTTTAATCCATACTCATGAATTAAAAGTAAGTATTATTAAAAGGTTAGAAGTAGAAATATTCAATTTTAAAATATAAGGATAAATTTTAAATTAGATTTCAATTTTAAAGATTAAAAATATTTTTTTCCTTTGTTTTTTTCATTGCAATGGTTGGTAAATTATTGTCCATCATTTTTTTCGATGAATTTATTACATGATTATGGTGAAAATTATAATAGATGATATATTTTCAAGCTTCAATTTTTCTAAAACTATTATGAAGTGGTTTACTTACCTAGAAAAATCATTTCTAAAAATTTCTTAGTAAATATTTGAATTACTGTGCTCTCGTTTAGCTTAGATTTTTCCACTTCTTTCTCCAAAAAAAAAAGGATGATTTTTCAACTTCTAAATGCATCGTCTTTAATTATAGTTCATTGTATTAAAAAAAATTTATTGTCATTATCATGCAAGAATTTAAACATTTTTTTAAATAAGATACCCAATTTATTGCACATGATATTATATACCTTATCAACCTATTCTCCTTTTTTTAAATCAAATTTTATTTAAAAAAGAACTTACTCAATACTATTTATTTAAAGTGAACATAGATATTAATTATTATTTGTTATTATTTTTTGAGAATGTGAACATAGATTACTAATTCTCAATACTATTTTGTGGCTTTAAAAAAAAAAATATGCTCAGTACTATTTAAAGTGAACAAAGATGGATTAGATATATATTCTTACCCAAAAGATCGGAATTTTAATTACTTTCTACTTCAAATATTATTTTTATACGTAATAACTTCAAATCTCAATTAAAAAAATATATATTCTTTATGCAAAATTTAGATACTCAAAAAATAATAAAAGCCAGGTAAAACGAGTTTCAAAGTGAAATACCAAAATAAAAATAGAAGTTTTAAAGTTTAAAGGCATTTCATTAATTAAAAAAAAAAACCCTTGAATTTTATTTCTTTAAAAAAAAACAAGAACAATAAAAACATGAGCCAAACAATCAAGCTACAAATAGGCATCTTAATTTTAAAAAAAAAATAAAGGCATTTCGTTTAATTCCTTTTAAAACCGTGGATACAAAAACCGTTTTATTTGCAGATTCCAAACAAGATTCCTAAAGGCCATGATCAAGTGTGGTCGACTCCACAGTAAACCTGTCTCTGGAAGACACGTGTGAAGGCGCATCTCCACTGATCAGGAGCCCACAGCAAAACAAAATTCAAAATTAAATAATTAATTAATAACTGTCTTTTGAAAAAACCCTAATTTTTTTTAAAGCTTTTATTAACAGCTTTATCTTTTATAAAGTGGAGAGAGTTGCTTTTGAGATCAAGGTTGTAAGTAATTTTTAAGTGGTAATGGTGTTGGAAAACCAAACTCAAGTGTGCAATTTGACTCACTAAGACCAAGAAATCATGTCCCATTCCATGTTATTGTAAGCTTAATTTAAACCCTAATATATATATTTGAAGAAACATTGCACATCTTAGATGAAATCATGTCCCATTCCATGGTATAGTTGACTTAATATTGCACATCTTAGATGAAATAATATTTGAAGAAACATGAATTTAGGGTATTTATATTTTAAATTACTATACATTCCAAAAAAAAAATATTGTTTTAGCATGTTGCTTTTTTGAGGTGAACATTAATTGGACTAGCAAAAAGATCATAATGCATTTCATTAAAAAAAAAAAAAAAAAAAAAAAAGGGATCCAAGGATAAGAATATGAGAGAATAGGTAGGTTCCTTCCTCAAATAGTAAAATTAGGGTTTGACAATTGCTATTCGAGATAAGAATTTTGTTAAAATAAATGGAGGGATATTGGAGGCATAAACCAATATCTACCTTTCAAAAGAATTGACAAAATCCATCTCTTTTTTTGCATAATTAAAACGTGCCCTTTTTTAATACAACAATATTTGAGGTAGAATATTCAAATTGAGTCATATATCATATTAATTAAATTCACCTATTGTTGTCGGCAATAAAGTAAATCCTTATTTCTTATTCAACAACATTTAAAAAAGGGAGATTCAAACCTACAACTTTCATGATTAATAAATTCTATAAAATGTCGTTCGAACTCTATTATTATCTGTTTGCACATAATCAAGTAATTTTCGATTTTTGTTTTATACAAACTAATTAAATCTCTCAAGTCAATCTTCTTTTGTCACAAATCACCTCAATTGTGTTCGTTTAATTTTTGAAAACATATAGGAACTAGTGTTGGGTTTCAGATATTTATAAAATGAGTTTTTTTTTAAGATGGAATACTTTAACCTATGACTTTTTTGTTGTGCATACACATTTGTTATGAGCTACGACTCTCTGGTTAACATAATTTAAAGTCACCACTTTTACTTTTAATTAGTTATAATTTGAAAATTAAGTGTTTCTAGATCTCTAGTTAAATTTTCTTGTTTGAGATTATGATAAGGGTATTAAATGTAACAAAGATAAATAGTTTTTTTCATGAAAGAAAAATGCATATGATTATGCATGGTGCTAAAAGAAAGGGAGTTGAGAAATGGGTTTCAATTCAAAGGCAAAACACAAATGATGAAAAAAGAGGTAAAAGTGGGGCACTTTTGATTGTTTTGTGGTGGAAAGTGGAAACCCCAAACATTTGCAAAGCATGCTGATTTTGGATGCCCCTAAAAGAACTTAAATCATCACTTGATGTGATTGGAATATTTTATTTTTCTTCTTTAATATATTTCTCACTCTCATCTCATTTATAAATGGGAAATACTTGGTCTCACATCCATGGGAAGTCAAGACCTATACGTCCTCTATGTGTCATCTTTATGCCCACTCATTTATTTATTTATTATTATGTTTTTTTTCATTTTCCCTCTATCTTAATCACAATATTTTATATTTTTTAATGCTAATTTTATTAATATATATAAAATCTAAAAAAAATGCTTTATGTTGTTTATAATGGTAACAAATTAAGTAGAGGGAACTATTTATTTGTAAATAATGTGATTTTTTTTAATTAGTCCATATTTTCATAATGAATACATGAATAACTAACATACATGATTTTTAGATTTTATATCAAACCACAAAAGTTAGGGGTGTTCAAAAAACTGACAATTCGAACAATTTGAACTACCTAACCTAAACCATAAGGGTTGGATTGGGTCAAAAAATGTTGGGTGGGCTGGGTCATGATTTTATAATTTTTGTTGAGTTTGGTCAGTTCTTGGATTTGCCAATTTTTTGCTTATTCAACCCTAATCCAACCCGAACTAAGAATATTATATATATTATGTATGTGTATGTAAGATAAATTAATAAGATAGGTTCTTATCATACTTGTAAACCTTCTAAAAATATATGCACTAATAAAATAGGTAATAGGTTAAAGTATAGTATCATGCATTTTTTTAAACATATTTATGAGTCTATAAGTTGAATCTGAGAGAGAAAAAATGAGAGTAGCATAACTCGAGAACTCAACCCAACTCGAAAATATAGGGTTGGGTTGGGTTGAGTTGCACTAATGTATAGGGTTGAACGGGTTGACGAACTGACCAACCCGAAAAGTTGGGTTGATCCAAAAAGTTCATCCAAATATACCCAACTTTGAACATGTACATTAGAGATGTTCATTTTTTATCTCCATTTAGGTGGGGTCGGGGATGGGGAAAAAAATTTATTTATTGACTAAACGTCTCCGATCCCCACTCCGTTTACAATTTTTTTTTTTTTTAAATAATTTTTTCCTCATTTACTCATTTAAATTTTAGAGAAAAAAATATTTGTGGTTGAAATTATGTATTCAAATGAATATTTTGCTTAATAATTCAAATTTGATAGATAAAAATTAAATATTTGAGATTATTATTCAAAAATTTAAAAAAATAAAAATTAAACGATGGAAAATTCCCTCGGGGAATCCTATTCTCGCAAATTCTCCATGGGGAATCCCACCTCGATTCTGACAACAAAAAAATTCGCGAAGACGAAAATTGATTTTGGGGACAGGGACGGACAAATCATTCTCTGTTTCCAGCCCCGTAGACATCTTTAATGTACATTTCTAATAAAAATTAAATTTTAATTTTTAAAATCATAAAAATCTAACTTTTAAAATTATAGTGATTAAACTCTAACTTCATTTTTTCAAATTATAAGAGATCAAATTTACATTTTACTTTTATATTATAAAACCAAATTAGATGTGTTTGTTAAGTTTATAAAACACTCCTATTTCAAACTATTGTTAAACTTTAAAAAATTATTATTAGCCTAAAAAACTCGTAAGAATATTATTAAACAAAAATCGAAATATCTAAACATGGTTATTTTAAACTTAATGTAGACAAATAGTGTCATATGCCAACATTTTTTCCCAAGAATAATGATATCTTTAGGAGTAAATATGTTGGAAAAAATGTTGGCATATGACACAATTAGTGTCATATGCCAACATTTTTTCCAATATTTTAATGAAATTTTAAATCAATGACCAATTGAAACATTTATGAAAAGTAGGTATTATGTTAACTTTCCCAAGAATAATGATATCTTTAGGAGTAAATATGATAAAGTTGAAGGACATGAATTTTAAAAAATCTTTTTGTGGTCTCTTTCTCTCTCTCACTTTAGATTATTTAACCAAAGACTAAAAAGGCTCAGAATTTTAGAAGAAGACAAAAGGATTTTGGGTTTAATGGGGATAGTGGTTAAAAAAGATATTGTAAAAAAGATATTCATAGATATGGTGATGTTACATATTTATGCTTTTTTTTGTGTTTCATATAAAAGTTTTTTTTTTTTTTTTTTTTTTTGTACAAGTTAGAAAAAAATGATTACAAATATCGATTAAAGGGATCAAACCTGTGACAGTGAAATAGAAATAGATTAATACCAAACTAGATAACTAATCGTATCATCGACCCAATCCATATATATATTAATGGTTGTGAAGAGGATTCTTTATTTGTACATAGATTCTCATCATATCATAAAGTTTTATTTATTTGTTGTGTAGCGTTAAAAAAGTCACTATTCATTTATCCAAAAAAAAAGTTACTATTCTTTTATTTATATATGTTGACATAACTCACCCATTTTAAGCAGGTTTAATATAGTAAAATTGAGAATAGTTGACTATTGAGTTGATGTTCATAAATTATTAAAAAAAGAAAAGGGAAGAAATTTTATGTATGTAAAAAATGTTGAAAAAAAAATAATATAACAAAACTTGGCAACTGACATCAACCCAACGTGTGACATTCTAACCCACAAATGGAAGATTTTAACGATTGGAACGAATTGGTGAAATTGATTGAAAATAATGAAAGTTTAAATATTTTATTTAAAATATTTTTAAAAAGTTGTCAAAATTATAATAAAAATGATATAATTTGCTACTCAAAAAGATGTAAAATTGTAATGGATGAGCTATTCTAACAAAATAATTACGAATGTAGTCAACTTTTAAAATATTTGTATTGATACGTTTCAGTATTGTATTATTATTATTCATTAATATAATATCATTTATTATTAATTGAGTATTATGCATTATTAATGTATTATGTATTATTAGTATAATATTATTAATACTTATGACTATGATTACTTAAAGTAATAACATGTCTAATTATTTTCTTAATTTGACTAATCCTTTCTTAGAAAGGTTTGATTTATTTGAAAAAAATGTCTATTGAACTTTAACCATGGAGATTTTTAACTAGAAAAGTGATCAACCAACTTGATGAATCCTAAGCCCGCACCAACTAATCTTAACAATTAAAGCATAAGCCAATTAGTGGAGTTATATTTATAGTAATATAAAATATTTTTAGTATTTTAGTACAGGGTTGTGGGATTACCTAATATTGTCTCCCATTTCAAAAGAAAAAAAAAAAAAGAAAAAAAAAAAAAGAAAGCTAATATAGTCTCCTATAACTTCATAATAGTTAAGTTAGAATAAATAAATACAAGCTATTAAATAAGAATAAATAAATCAAATTTGTTTGATGTCAATATATTTATATATATAGTGGAACTCAAAAACAAAAATAAATAAATAATCACAAAGTACCCTTCTCCCACCTTCTTCTCTTCTTCTAACCCCAAACCATATTTTATCAGATTTGGTGGCTTCCCACTTACATTATTTGCCCTTTACTTTTATTTTTAATTTTTTTATTTATTTATTTTTTTTAATTTTTATTCATTGCATCTGTTATAGAGAGAGAATTTGAATCTCAACTATTTTTTAATGCATATACAAATTAGTTCTAATACATGTGCTAAACTGGGTTAGTTGTCTCTGGCCCATAATATTATTAAAATGACTTTATGTAATTTTAATATATATGTACTTTAATATTTGGAAGAGTTCAAGTCAGTTTAATAGAAACTCAAGTAAAAGGTGTCGTCAAATTAATGTTACAAGCGAATTTTAAACTTATTATATCAAAGGGAATACTGTTCAACCAATTACACGGCCATTCGGGAGCTTTAAACATATTATCATTACTGTTAGAGTTGAAGATTAATCATTTTTACTAAGTTGTGCCTTAAATTTTATGTTTATTCCATTCAAGTTCCTATCTTTTGAATCATTCAATATGAACTATATATAAGAAAACTATTTAAAACATTTTCTTTGATAATTTAGCTGAAAAATACACACTTTTTAGTACAATAAAAAGTGAGATATAAAAATTTGAATAGCCGACTTTAAAGGATGAGAGACATTCATTTTGACAATATTTTTATTTATTTGAGTGAAGTAAAATGTATCAATTTAGAGCCACATATAATATTTCAGGAAAAATACTCATGAACAAGTAGAGCCACCTATGGTGCCACAAATTTTTTTTCATTTTAAAGAGAAAATCAACAAAAGAAAATTAAGTAAAAAATAAAATTGTGACACCAAGTGATGTCACATGCAACAAGTAGGATAACTCTACTTGTTCATGAGTAACGAAGTATTTCTCATATTTTAGGTGTTGAATTTCAAAATGAATTTAGTTTCTTGTTCTGGGTAATAGAAAAGACCAAGATAGGCTTCTTTTATTTTTATTTTTTTTATTTTTTTTTTATATATACACACATATTGACTGACATACATCCATTATTGAGGCCCAATGTTAAGCCCAAGCCCAATCTTTACTACTGAAAACTGATTGGCCCGTAGAAGTGGGCCGACCCAAGGACTATAGCCATACAAATCGACAATACTGCCTCCAGCACGTCGTGAAATAAATTTTAAGAAAAATTACATTTTTAGTTGATATGTTTGGAATACTGTTTTAATTTGGTCTTTATATTTTAAAATTGAATATTTTTACCACTTATATTTAAATAACATTAATTTTTAATTATTTTGTATTTTTTTAACATATTTTTATATTTATCTTCTTTTAAAAAAAAAAAAATTTAAATTGATGTAAAAATTATAATAATCACTTTATCAATATAATGAAACTTAAAATTAATTTAATCATCATTTTAGTCGATGTTATGTTATGTAACTAATGATTTTATTATCTTAGAGATTAAAAGTGAACATATTGTCAAAATGAAATTGTTCAATTTTAAAAAGTAAAGAACAAATTGAAACTAAAGATGTCCACGGGGTGGAGTGGGGCAGGGGAATGCCTTCCTCGTCCCCGTCCTTGCCACCTAAATCGATCCCCGTCTCCGAGAAATTCACCTTTTTTTGTGGGGATCTGACTCCCCACAGAGAATTTTTCCCTGTTCAAATTTTTTTTTTTCATAATTTGTAATTTTTTCACTTTTTTTTTATCGTGCCCTACCTAAATTCAAAATATTTTTTTATAAAAAATTCCATAACTACATCCGATATGAACTCGTTCTTAGATTTTATCAGACCATAAAAATTAAATTCTAATTTATCATATAAATTTAAAGTTTAACTTTTTCTTTTTTAAATGATATGAAATAAATTTTAAAACTCTATGACTAAACTTTAATTTTCTTTCAATTATAGAAACTGGTATGAAGTAAATAGAAAGAAAAAAAAGAGTTGAAAGTGGAAATGGAAATGAGCATTTATAGATTTTCCAAAAAAAAAAACAATGAGAGTGGCACAAAAATGGCAGCAAATCAATATGGTCATCACATCCTCCTTTGTTTTTGCTTCCACATTTCAAGTTTAACTTAGTGTACTTTCAAAAAAAAAAATTAGAGACCTACTGTGTGTATATATATAAATAAAAGTCAATAAATTCAGTACGGGGTAGGGACAGGGACGGGGACGATGATCATATGTCCTGTTTCCGTTTAGTCATCGGGGAAAAATTCGTCCCGCTCACTCCCCATTTCTTCGCCTAAATGGGAATTTACCGTCTCGTTCGGGGCAGGTCCCCACGAGACTTCGGTCCCGCAGAAAAATGGACATATCTAATTGAAACTATATTTTAAACTTAAGGATTAAATATGTATTTTTCTCTAAATTTTATTTTAGGGACCATATAATAAATGTTAAGAGGTCATAGCTTAAATCTTTGAGAATCACATAGCTTAAATCTTTACCTCCTCAATTGTTGTTGAATATATATATATATATATATATATATATATATATATATGTATATGTATGTGTATGTGTATGTATGTGTATGTGTATGTGTATGTGTATATGTATGTATTAACTCCACGTGTCGATAGTGCGATTGGTTATCTTGTTTGGTGTTAATTCATTTTAACTATACCTTCACAAGTTTGAACCCAAAAATCGATATCTGACTCTTATATTATTTTAGAGCAATAATGTTTTTTATGCACTTTGTTAGTCTCCCTCCCCTCAATTTATACTATATATATATATATATATATATATATATATATATCATTAAGGAATTTGTTTTATGTGGTAAATTTTTTGTTATATATTTTGATCGTAGAATTTATATATTTCATTCATAACATAATTTTGATCATTTTTGTATATTTCTGTCATTTACAGTATCGTCCTTTGATTTAAGACTATCTATTAAAGTGATTGAAAACTATATGTCACACTAATTGAAGATTATATGTGTACTTATTAAAAATTTATGTCCATTGATTATTTGTTATGCTAATTTGTAAGTCATTAAGCTCATGAGTTATTTTGTCTTTTTACAAACTCGTCCTAATTTTTTGCGATGCGCTGATATGTTCTAAAAAAATTGCTATTCATAGAAATTTTTATTTTATTTTTTTTTATGTTACATGAAAAATTTCCCTATGAATTAAATAATTAATTGAATAACAGTTAAGTTGTCAATTTCTAAAGAAATTTGCATTAAGTAATCAATTTTCAAAGAAGTTGCTTTTTTTTTTTTTTGAAATAGAAGTTGCATTCTTTTTAATCCCCAAAGAAGCTGCATGGAATGAGGTTTTAAATAAAGAGTTAATTTAAACGGTTATTTTTAGAAATTATTATGAGGAGTTACAAATTGAATGTTGTAGTCAAAAAATTTTTTTTATATAATTTCTATGTAGATAGAAATATACTTATTTGAATATAGATTTAAAATAACTAATTAAAAAAATAATTATTAGAAATAAGTAGTTAAAAATAAATTATTTTGAGAAGTTAGAAATGAATGATTAAAAATTGGTGGTTAGAAATGAAGAGTTATTTTGAGTAGTTATAAATGAATGATTAAAAATGAGTGATTAGAAATAAATAATTATTTTGAGTAGTAAAAATAATGAGTTATTTTGAGTAGTTATAAATGAATGATTAAAAATGAGTGATTAGAAATAAATAATTATTTTGAGTAGTAAAAA
>JBBMKA010000022.1:938542-966555 GCA_037833695.1 Sechiopsis laciniata | reverse complement strand
TAATGAGTTATTTTAAGTATTTACAAAAACTCGTTTGATTATAATTTTTCAAGAAATAGTTAATAAATTTTTCATCTAAATCCTTAAACATGACAAACAAACCCCCTCAGTTTCATATACTTATTGGCAAGTGATTATAAACAACATAAACTATTTATGAGGTACTTTTAACAAACCAAATAAAAAAGGATATTTTTTAAAATCAAATTTGTAATATTAGTATTACTCAACCTATCTCAAAATCAAGGGGGGTAATAGAAAAATCAAGCAATTTGTTAATTACAATAATATTTAAAGTGGATTATTCTTATAACCAACGGATTATTAAGTCCTGTAACAATCGCATGCCCTGCAAAATCAAGCAATTCTTTAAAAGTGTAGTTTTCACTTTTTTTTAAATTAAAAAAAAAAGTTTAAAAAATGAAATTTATAAATAAAAAAAAAATTTTAAAAAGTTTTTCAATTAGTTTGGTATTTAAAATCCGGAAAATCTTTTTCTTTTCTTTTCTTTTCTTTTTTTTTTTTTTTTATAATAAATCAATCAAAGTTTATGTAAACTAAACTGTCAATCAATTGGCAAACAAGAAACCTTTATAATATGAAGTTTTTTTTTCCTCATGAAACCCGGAAAATATTTTATATTCAAAGTGATAAAGTCCAATACTAATAAAATAAGATAAAAACAAAAGTGGAGTTATATATATAAAATTTGAAATTATACTCGAATGTTAGAAAGACAAAGAAATCTCAAAAAAAGATTTAGTATCAATATAATAAATAAAGTAAATAATTCATTGAATCACATGATGTGTCCCTTTGGAAAACATAATGAGAGTTCAATTTCAAAAGTTTCAACCTTTTCCTCTAATTTCTTTTTATTATTATTATATATCTAGATTTTCTCCAATGTATAATTCATAAACATCAACCAAACCTACTTTTAAAATATTAATTATCCTCATAAATGGAAGACATGTAGATGCCCACATTTTCTTCTTGTTTGTTAATTTATACAGTAATTGAAGTAAGGTTTAAACTATGTTGATTGAGTTATTGATCTTTAGTATTTAATACCTTTGAATATTTTTAATACAGCATCTTTTAATAATTGAATACATAGGTCAAGTTAAATTATTTAGATTTTGAGATTCATATAAAATTAAAGGAATTTGATGAATTTTCAACACTTATAAGTAAGGTTGGTAGCTTAATGGTTTCATTGTTTGGTAGTAATGCAGTTCAAGATCAAGATCACTAGTTCAATTTTGAATAATGTTCATTCGAGGTTTATTATCGTTTAAAAAAATTAAATTAAATTCATGTAAAAACCAAAATAATTCTTTTCTCCATATATTTATATTTAAATTTAGTATTGTAACTTTTAATAGACAGAACACCCTGCTTTATTCAATTATAATTGTCATTTTAGTCAATATTATGCAATGAAACTAACAATTTTGTTATAGGACTAAAAGTTAGCATGATTGAAATGTTAGGAGTAAAAGTATTCAACTTTAAAAACTAAAAATGTATGCCCTCCTCTTTTATATTATTAACTATTTAGGTCAGTTTGCATACACATCGACTATTGTCACGAGAATGTCAATCAGGTTTGCTATTAAATTTTATAAAACTAAAAAAAATAGGAAGAAAGGGAGAAGCATGAGAAGGAGGAGAAGAACTGTACAAATGAATCCACTTTTGTTCCCATTTGAAGTTTGGAGAATGAACCAATAATTAATACAAAGCTAGAAGGTGATAATACACTAGAGATGTCCACGGGCAAGGCAGGGTCAAAAAATGGGTTCCCGCCCTCGTCCCTGCCACCAAAATCAATCTACATTCCCACGAAATTCATCATTCTTTTTCGCAGGGATCGAGGCGGAGATTCACTATGAAAAATGGGCAGAGATTAAATTTCCAGCGGAGAATTTTGCCAAGAAATATCTCTTTTTTTTCCTTTTTTTTTAGCGCATACAACAAAATAAAAGACATTTTACAAGAAATGTCTCAAAAGAAAGGCATTTCTCTAGTCTCTACCACAAATAAGTTATGAACTTTAAGGGTACCCCACAAAGGGATAGATAGATATAGAATGAAAGAGTAAGGACATGGTGCCCTTAATATAGTCAGAGAGATTTGCAAAGTACATGGCATAATTGTTTGACTATAGTTCCCATATTGTTATTATCAAGAAATTATTAATGAGGCCATCACATGAATAAAATAAGTGACACCTACATTATTTTTAAAAATACACATGTGAAGACTTAGATTTTCAAACTTTAAAGAAAGAAATAAATGTCTTAACTTGATGAGGAATAAATTTTGTTTCACGCATGTTATTGAAAATTAAGGTCTAGATTTTGATGCAGCTTAGCTTAAAATAAAATACAGCTCACTTAGTTAAGAATTATATATTTTTTAAGAAGATTTTTTTTTAGGGTAGCGCTATAATTTTATAATCTACTTTATTTAACATTCACCAATAATAAGGATGATTGTATTTAATTTAGCTTCGACTTCTTCTCTACGCTTCAACTATAATACGCTCATGTAAAAATAACTAGCACAGATATTATAAAGTTTAAACTTTATAATATCTGTATGTAAATTAAAATTATGGTATATATGTATGTAATTTTAAACAAATATGTTAATGTGACTTTTACTTGGTCTTGACTCCATATTGACTAACTCCTTAGTGTTGGGCTAAAATGTTGTTATAGTAAACCTAAATTTGAACTTTTAAATTTGAGATAGAAGAAATTAAAACTCCCCTTTTCACTTTCTTTCTTTAGATTTTTTTCTTTTAATTAAACAACAATATTTATAAGTGGTGAGATTTCAATTTTTTTTTTTAATTAATAACTCCCAAGGAAATGTTTGTTTTTAGTATATAACAAAATATTACAAATGAGCTTTTACAATATTTCTTCAAAATAATTATTCTTCGTGCAATTACTCATTCAAATACTTCAAATAGACAAAAACGTGATGATAATTTTTTTATTTTTTTATTTTATAAATTTACAATAAAGATTCAGCCTTTTTATATACAGTTTCAATTTCCATTCAAAATTCAAGCCATTTCCATTTATACTAAATTAAACTCCCATTTTCTTCACTTCATGCAAAACAAATCACACACAAAATTAGCAACAAAAATCCCTCCTTTCCCAAATGAAACCCCAAATAGACAGGAACCAACTTTCCGGCGATGGCGAGGAAGACGGTGAACTTTCCGACGACCGGGGCAGCCTTCTGAATCTTCAACTCTCATCAAATTATTGTTCAGATGAAACAACAAATCCCAGAATTTTCTCATGCAATTATTGCCACCGAAAATTTTTCAGCTCCCAAGCTTTGGGGGGCCATCAAAATGCCCACAAAAGAGAGAGAATTTTGGCAAAACGAGCTCAAAAATTCGACTGGGCGTCGGCGGCGATACCGCTTCACGGCGGCGCGTTTGATCGACGCTCGTTGGGAGTTCACGCGCACGCTCAGCAAATTCAAAAGCCTGTGGGCTTTTTTGGTGGGCCTGCCCCTTCTTCTTCTCAGTTGTGGCCCAGTCCGGGACTTATGGGTCGGCAGCCGGCGGTGGGGCGGCTGACGGCAGCTGTTGTTGGCCGGAATTTGGGGATGGTTGATGACGTGGCTGGGTGGCCGGCGATTGGAGGCTCAAACGCCGGTAATGAGAGTGGTAGTAATGTTGATGTTGTTCATTCTAAGACCAAACAAGATCAGGATCAGACAAATTTTCTTGATTTGTCTCTCAGACTCTAACACTAAGTAAATTATTAATGTTCTTAATTTTATTTTTCCATAGTATTATTATAAATTTGGAAAATAACTCTACTTTGCAGATGTTTGGATGTCTATGTCTATTATTATAGCATTTTTTACAAAATATTTCATTCATAGTAAATTTGACCGGAGTTTTTTTCATTTTCCAATTTTGCCATTTCGATGCTGAATCTAAGAGAAAATTAGAGGTTGATATAATACGAAAATAACCATTAGATGAATACTAAATTATAATTTTGCATCGCTTGTGTTAAGATTATGTCAAAAATGTACCGCCAAGGATCTATTTTAGTCAAATCCACGAATCTCAGTTTCAATTCATAAACATGTTAGACTATGAATATCTATATGATCAAAATGATGAAAGGAATGTTTAAAGAATATCTCAATTTCAACTTCAACTTTAGGTCAAAATGAATACTTAGAATAAACGACAGACTACAAACTAAAATCACACAGAAGAAATTAACTTGATCCAAATTACGCAAGTTTCGAGGATGATTGAACTCGGATTGTTCATCATCAAGCTGCCATATATGTCTATGATCACTACTTGCAAATGGAGAAGCTGTTGAAACCGACGAAGAAAATGAATGATTAAACAGTATTCGTTTTAATCAATTTCACTGATTATTTTCAATCAACTGAACTGATTGAAAGTTATCAGTTAAAGTGATGAAGGTTATTAGCTAGACTAATTGAAACATCTGTATTTTAGTATTTTATAGCAACCGACACAATTTTATGTTTTATATGAAATAACAAAATTTTACTATTTTTATTATTATTATTTTGCTATACATGAAAAATCTTGTATGAATTTTCTATTATCTTCATTATTAGGTTAAATGACTCGTTCATAAACTTTTGGAGTTAGTATTTATATAGTTATGGTTGTATTTTAAATTTTTAATAAGTTTAAATTATATATTTTCTTCGATTATGTCTATTTAGTGAATATTGTTAGGTAGGGAGATTCGAGTCTTTAGTCTCTTAATCGTTTGCATTAATTATGATTTAGTGTTGAATTCCACTAATCCATAGCCAAAACAGTGTAGCTAGCTAGTATGCTAGATGTAATTTTGTCTCATTTGACCATAGACGTATGAAAGATAAATTTTTTTTTTTTAAAAAAACATATATTTATTTATATAGATTAATAAATTTATGAGGGTTTAGAATAGGATATCTACCGTCAACAAGAACAGTTGTTCAGCTGCATTAGTATACATTCAATGACCAAGAGGTTATGAGTTTGAATCCCCACACTCATTATTGTAATCTAAAAAAAAAAAAAAATATCTACACTGTAACGCCAACGTACGTGCACATTGAATCATTTTCACTAAGCTAATTTGAACATTTATTTATGCAACATGCATTCTTGCTAGTTGGGTATGCTATTTATCGAATATTTAGTGTTGATTTTTAGTGAGATTAATGATAGAGACAAATGACAGAATCAACTCTTTGATAACAAATTAAAACCTGGAGACTAAATAGATCACATAATATCATTATAATATATATTTTTATTTTTAAAAAAAAGTTATTATAAACTGCTTAATTAGATCCAGGTTTTAACGGTAGGAGTCGAAATTATAATTTAATTCAACCTAATTATTGGTATTACTCCTTTCCTTTTTCTTCATAAATTCATTGATTCGATATCTTTCCATGAAACAATATTGAAAAGCCATGCATTATTTCAAGCATTTATTATTGTTTTTTTTTTTTTAATTTAATAGATTATAGATTATTGTACTCTTTTTTTGAAGTATTTATTACAGCTTTTTTTTTATTATTTGAAAAGAATAACATACTATAAGGAGTTAAAAGAAAGCTCCTTATTGCTATATTTGAGCCTTAAATCAAAATTTTAATATTAAATAAATTTTGTTGCTAAACATAATAAATAAATAAATAAATACAATGCAGGTGTCCAATTGCATAGATAAATAAAGGAATTAGCTTCGTTAGAGCTCACCAATTGTCTATCCACATTGTGTTGTTTGACAAACAATTTTTTAACATTAAAATATAATAGATTAAGATTTATTGTTTCTTTTCTTTGGAGATATTTCCATTGTTTCCTTTTGCATTTTTTTTAATTTAAAATGGAGATTCAACCTATAATTTTTTAATTTATTGTTTTTTAGTGCAAATTGGGAGAATGGGACCAACAAACCCTACATGGAGGGCACAACTTCTCTAAAATAATATGAGGGCCAAATATTAATTTCCGAACTCGAACTCGTGACCATGAAGTTGAAATGGATATTTAATACAAAACAAGATAATTAACTGCGCCAACCCATTCGATTTTGTAATAGTTGTTGTTAGTTTCGCTTTGTGTAGGTAAAAGCATTTAATGTATGAATATATAAAATCTAAACGTGCAAACTTCATTATTAAATTTTATTCCTCAATTTGTTAAATTAAAAAACAAAATTGCATAGTGATGGAAAAAAAAAATACCCAATCGTGAAATTGAAAATTAAGTGGATTGTAGGTAGGGAAATTTATTTAATACAATCCACACATCTATTATTTTTACAATCGTAAAAAGAAGTTGAATAAGAAAAAAAAACTAGATTGATTAATTAGAAAAAGAATTAGATTGATTAACTTTATATATATATATATATATATATATATATATATATATAAATAGTTAGAGATGGAGTACTCAAAAAAAGAAAATAGTTAGAGATGGAAAATGGAACTTTCAATATTTTTCTTTTTGATTTGTGAGTTGGACTAATAAATAGATTAATTGATTGATAGATTTGATTATTATTTATTGACATAGATAAGATGGTAATGGCCTACACTAATGAAAATGTTTGGTTTCAATTATTTTTGTTAAGGTTGTAGAATGATGAAAGAAAACTTTGTACAACCACATGACACAAATTTATTAGTTGGGCCATGTTAGAGTGAAAATATATAAATAAAATCGTTTTAGTTCGATAAATGAAATTTTGCCACGTAACTAGACTACAAAATATGAATGTATACTAAATGCCAAAGTAATAGTTTAATTTATAAAATATTTTAAAGATTTGATAATATATAAGGTTTAAACTCTAAACCAAACCTAAACTCCAGATCCTTGTTATTATTAAGGGTTTGTACAAAAGAAAAAAGAAATCCACAACTCAACAATTGAGACTACTCAACTAGTGGTTGGGTTGAGTAATATCTTTCTTTGGTTGTGTTAATTTATAGTTTTCGTTAGATTTGGTCAATTTTTATGTTGGCCAATTTTTGCCTCGTTCAACCTAACCCAACTCAATATAGATGTATGTAAGATTAGTTGATAAGATAAATTTTTAACATACTAGTAAGAAATAAACACTAATAAATTTACGAAGTATGAGTTGAATGTTAGAAGAGGAAAAATGTGATTGACATTACTCAAGAACCCAAGTCAGCACAAAAAAGATATGGTTGGGTTGGATGGATTGAGAGATTTGGTCTAAAAATTTCTCCCAACTTAATCCAACTCGAATTATGTACACCCCTAGTTATTACTTATTGACTAGGGGATATTTGTTTGTTGAATTTATGAAGGATTTAAATGAGTATTTATTGACTACTCCTCAAAAAATCACATCCATATGAGTTTTTATAACTACTCAAAACAAGTCTTCATTTGTACTATTAAAAATAACTCTTCATTTCTAATCATTAATTTCTGACTATTCAAAACAACTCCTCATTTCGAACTACTCATTTATAATAATTCATTTCTAACTATTCAAGATAACTCATTTTTAACTACTCATTTCTAATCATTCTTTTTTAACTACTCAAAATAACTACTAATTTCAAATCCACATCCAAAATACTTATTGTCCCTATCTCCCCTACAAAAAAAAAAAAAAAAAAAAAAAAAAAAAAAACACATTCAAACAAGGGAGGGGGGGTTTGGATGAAGAATTATTTTGAATTGTCGGAAATTGAGAATTATAGCAAAAAACCCGTTTGAATATGATTTTTTTTTTTTTTGTAAAAGAGTTAGAGATAATAGCTTGTTTGAATGTAAATTTAAAATTGATAGTTATTTTGAGTAGTTAAAAATGAATGATTAAAAATGTATGGTTAAAATGAATTATTTTGATGAGTTAGAAATGAGAAGTTATTTTGAGTAATTATAAATTAATGATTAAAAATGAATTGTTAGGAATGATGAATTATTTTAAGTAACCATAAATGAATGATTAAAAATGACTCCTTAAATAAATAATTATTTTTAGTAATAAAAATAAAAAATTATTTTAAATAGTTAAAAAAAACTCACTTACATAAATTTTTTTTTAAGAATATAGTAAATATTTATTTTAAGTCATCCATAACTTCAACAAATAACCTTTAAAAGATTTTGATTTAGGTCATAATTGGTTTTTTTAAAGGTAATAATTGGAAGTTAAAGGGGGTAGAATTGTCATAGGAAGTGCAATGGTGTGTAATGTGTCGCTTTCATTTGGAGATACAAAATCCAAGGTAGATTTTTTTTTTTTTTTTTTTTTTTTTTTTGAGAAAATGTTGGTCTTTTTTTTTTCCTTTTGACAATCGCGCTTTTTCTTTTTATTCTTTTTTAGTAATCCGAGAATTTCGAGATTTCCTCTCTAAATTCATAGGCACCATTGATTAATTCTATTATGCTCTTATATGTCACAAAAAACTATTAAATATGTTTGGAATTTTAGTGGATGATATTTATTATTGTAATCTGTAAAAGTATAAACATTTTTCTATTTCGATTTGAGTCACACTTTTATTAGTATACGTGCATGATCTACACCATGCAACATTTTTCCCAATTTGTTTGTCAATGATTCATCAATAACATACTAAATGAATTTTTTTCGATTAAATTTCGAAACAAAGGTGACCTATTTCAAAAGAGTGACATCTATTATAATACCATGAACATTTTGATAAAATGTTAAAAGATATTAGAAGTATATACAAAATTAATGCTAAGTGATAGCTTATAAATTAATCAGGTGAAATAATTTGAGTTTATAAGCTATCACTTATACATAATTGTAAATATATAACATGACTTAGGAGTAAAATTGTCAAAAAAGTGATATTAGAAGTATATACAAAATTATGATCCACACAATTTGAGTTTAAATTTTGGTTACATTATAAATTAAATTAGAATTGAGTCCATAAATCTTATCTTATCTTACTACCTTAAAATGTGGCTTAAGAGGAAAATCATTTTTTGACAATTTTACTCCTAAGTCACATTATATATTTACAATTATGCCACTTTCTTTCTTTAAAAAATTAAATATATTTCATTAAAAACCTACATATAAAAAAAAACCTTTAAAAAAACAAAAAACATCCCACTACATTTACACAATTAAATGTACAAAGTTAAATATATTTCATTAAAAACCTACCTCCCACTGCATTTACAAAATTAAACATACAAAATTAAATATATTTCATTGATTGATTAGATTGCTATTTTACTTTAAAAAAAACCCACGTACATTAAAAAATAAAAATAAATAAATAAATAAAAATAAAAAACCAAACCAAACCTGCATCCCACTACATTTACAAAATTAAATATATTTCATTAATAGATTTGATTGTCATTACAAAATTAAATGGTTAATGGTGGAACATCTTTTCACATACTAATCTCACATAACTCATTCTTACTTAAATATTGTTATTAATATATATTAAATGTAAAAGTTCTTTTTTATTTATACAACTAAATTTCTTTTAATGATTTGTATTTAAGTATTATTAATGGTGGAATTTCAAAGGTTTATAACATTCATCTCCTACAATTATATATAGAGTGATCTTCAACATTTTTTTACAAACATTTGAATTTTTTTCTTTTGTGTATGTATGTTTATGTTTAAGCTTGCTTTCTTTCTTTTTAAATTGCATTATTGCATTAATTTTAATAATAATTTTTGTTGAATTACTTTCTTTAACCTTCATATTTTTCGGTTTTGTTGTAATGTTAGTGAAGTAAATTTTGAAACATATTTAAAGATGTGGAACAATGCAGTTTGCTTGGAGTTAAGTGTAAGTATGAATCCATTAAATTCATAGACACATTTTTTTCCTAAATGTGTGTAGCTTATTTCATTATAAAAACTATGATCTTTAAATATATATTTTTTTATTGATAAATGATTATTGATTTTTGTATTAAAATCATAATTTATAATCTATAATATATTATCTTATCTTATTTTACTTTTGGTTTAATTGGATAATCTATGATTGTTTTTTGTTTTTTGTTTTTGGTTTAATTGGATAAACAAAAAACAATCATAGATTATCCAATTAAACCAAAAGTAAAAATCTTCATTTAATTTAAAATTGTCAAAAGCTCATCAATCTCTTAAGTTTTATAATTTTAGGGTGTAGTTGCCTTAATTTTTATTGGATTACTTAAGTTATAAAAGGTTCAATATAACATAAATTTGCTTTTTCTATCAATGGTTTCACTCCAAAGATGTTCATTGCTAATTAAAGAATAATATTTTTGTTCATTTTATGTCAAATTGATTGATTTTTAACATTTTTTTACTTAATTTATTGCATTAATTTGTGATGAGATTTAAATTCTATTTGTAATTATAATTATAATAATTTGTTTTGATTTTAAATTACTTTGACTTATATGAATTATGTAAAATTATCTATGTAATAAAAATTCAAATTAATATGAACATCATTTAACACTACAAGGAAATGAGTAAATGAAGTTCAAACATTTTAAAATTAAATAAAATTCAAACATATATTATTTATAGAATATTTGATTGAAATGTGTTGTTAAAAAAAAAGTGTTAAAAAATACATTAAAATATATTGAGCTCATTATCAAGGTAAAGATTCAATTCTATATTTCATATTCTAATAAATACAAATTTAATAAAATAAAATTTAAGCAACTTCATATTATATTTAAATATATTAACATTATTATATTTTTTTTAATTTTTTGTAATTTAACAACTTTTCAAGGTTGGGCATTCCGAACAAATATCATTTTAGTACTAAATAGTATAATTTAGTATAAATTTTTTAAATTTAATATATAACTAAATTTTAAATAAAATTATTTTATGTGAAATGCACGTTTGTATTTTTTAGTATAGAAAATAGTCTCTATTATTTATAATCGTGGGCGAATCGGTACATCTCAATTAATTTACCCACAAATGAGGTAAACTTTTATTTTTTAGATGGTATGAGTAAAAAGTTGAGTGGATAAAAATCGATTTGTCATTTTCTTAGGAAGTTGTATTAAATTGCTAATTTGTATCCATTTTTTATCAAATCAATTACCTAACTCAATGTTGCTATCATTGACATGTGGATAGCTAAAAGATCACATACTTAACCCTTCCAATTATATATTTACTAAATTCAAACTTTTAGAATCAAAATTATAACTTAAATCAAATTTATCATTTAACCTTAAATTTTCTATCAATATCAATATTGATATTTAACTCAGTAAAATTTATTCCAAGAACCCCTACACAATAAGAAATTTCAAGGAATAACATTACAATTTCTTCCCATTTCCAAACACATTATAATCTGTATTCTTTAAAACATTACAATTTCTTCCCATTTCCAAACACATTTTTATATTAACATTGTAAAGTTTCATTATCAACATAATTTCATCACACAGTAACAAGCACAGTCAGAACCAGACCAGATTAACTTAATACTCATGAGACAAAACAAACATTCAACCCAGAAAATTCTATGTGACCATAATAACCTCACATGTGAAAACAACAAATCTAAAAAGCCTTCTTTCTAATCTTTACAACTTGACAACAGGAATTGACTGGGGAATAAGAAAAAAAATCAATAATGTCCATTTTACATTCAAGTTTGAGAACTGAGGTTGAAAATGAGAGAAATCATAAAAACAAGAAAAAAGAAACATTGGCATGGATGATCAATTATGATGGCACATGCAACAGAAGCTAAAGCAGCAAATGTGAACAAAATCTAAAGCATGATTTAACTTAGTTTCACTTAATTATAGGCATTTAGCTTTTGAAAAGCATGCTAAAGAAAAGAATATAAAACTTTTGGCATGTATAGAAAAGCATGAAATGAGGATGGTCATGTGAGTTTTTTCTATTTTGTGTATTATTTTTTATATCCATGAGTATTCGAACTACCTCTCGACTATTCTCACATGATAGTCACACGATCCTATTACACATGGTTGCTAAGGTAACTTATAAGATATTAAATCTTAGCTAGGTGGTTACCATGAACCCGTATTTTGTAATTAAGTCTTCTATTATTTACATGATCCTTATCAACTATCAGGCCAACAATCATTATGGAGTGACCGAATGGATTAATGGCGCAATGATTGTAAACCAGTTTAACACCAGCATCACGGGTTCAATCTTGAAAATCGATATTTGTCCCCCTCCCCCGATATGTACTCAAAAAAAAAAAACAATCATTATGGAGTGACTTAGTGGTAAAGAGAGTCTTGAAGAACTAAGAGGTGATGAGTTCATTCCATGGTAGCCACCTACCTAAGAAATAATTTCTTATAGATTTTTTTTTTTTTTTTTTGAAACAAGGTAACCACGCCCGTCCCTAGGCCAGACACCGTAGACATCGAAGAAGTAATGTCACAGTTGAGTCTCGAACCTGAGACCTTGAGGGGAGCATACCCTCAAAGTCAAAGTCTTCAACCACTGCGCCACTCCTTGGGGACATAGATTTTATATTTTGAAAAAGAAATAATTTCATTAAAAAAAATTAAATATAGGAAATTGATCCCGGTGCCCAATGGGGCTTACAAAATATTTTATGGATTTCTTTGACATTTAAATATTGTAGGATCAGACAATATATTTCGTGACAATAGTCGAGGTGTGTGCAAGTTTGTCTGGACAAACACAAAAATTGAAAAAAGAAAAAAGGAAAAAAAATCTATCATGCTAACTTATAGAGTTTGTTTGAGGTCACCATTGAGTTACTTATAAGTGGTGGGTCATCATAATAGGAGAGTTATCCTAACCTACATTGAGATATAGGTTACTATAAGATAAGGTTTTATTATGACAGGCGAGGGTTATTATGATAAGACCCCTTTAGGAGTAGGTTTAGGAATGACCAATCTTATTATGAGTAGGATAAGAAATGGTCAATCTTATTAAGGATAGGATAAACATATTAGTCTGTAAATAAGAGAGCGAAGGAAGGTAAGAATACATTGAGAAGTATTGAGATAGTGAGTATCTAGGGCTTGAGAGTGATCTTAAGATAGGGAGGGTCCAAATACTTCGAACACTTGGGTTATCTTGTATCTTTATTATCTATTATAATATATATATATATTTGGTTCTTATCATATTATAGTTAGGATAAGGAGTTAACGAGCTAACCCACTAGTTACTACAACGGGTGGCCTAAACATGAATTAGGTTTATTATAACACATCTTTACCGACCTTAAATGGAGGCCCAAACGCCCCCATAGTGATTGAAGCCTGTGGTCGTTCAAAAGAAAAGGAAACTCCAATTGTGATTCGAGAACTGATTTCTACAAGCCTCGCCTTTTTCTAAACAAGGTTTAAATGGCCATAGCCTTTCATGGCTACCATTCCCAAAATGTGAACTGTTTTCACAACTAACAAAGTTGTCTTCTAAGTGACTGACATTCTTTAGAAAATCTTGATCCCAAATCCATAACATGATTTGAATTTCCATAATTGCAGCAAAGCCATTACAGTAAAACAGCAATGATAACAAACATCACATGCAGACAATCACATAGTTTGCACCATATAACCAATATTAATTAATCTAGGGATACATCAGTACAAATCATTTCTTCCATGTTAATTATTATGAGTTCGCCTAATAGTCAAATAAGAATATTATGAATCATAAAATAGTTAGAGGTTATGCATTTAATTTATATGACCACCTACTAAGAAATTAATTTTCTATGAATTAATTTGACAAACAAATGTACTAAGGTTAGACAGTTGTCGAATAGTTAAGATACACAAAACTGGCAAAGTCACTCATGGATATTAAAAGAAGAAGTCATTTCTTTCAATGATTCTAGCATGATCAATTTTCAAGCCTTTCTGTAACTTCCAAGTTAAAACTATGTTTTCCCCCTTTACAAATAGTTTTTTTTTTTTTGAGATTACAACAATTGAAAGGTGGGGAGACTCGAACCTAAGACTTTTTGGTCAATGGGTGTACACTGATGCCGCTGCATTACTACTCTTGTTGGACTTTACAAATAGCCTTTTGTAATCACTCTAGGCACTACTACCTGTTTGGAATCACTCAGCCGTCTAGTTTTCCTGGACCTTTTTGTACCCTCTTTTTTTTTATTAAAATATAAAACAATGTCATTGACCCCAAAAAAGAAAACTAATCATGATTCACGAACTATGGTTATTGCACATGATGATTAAAAAAAAGAAGAAAATATAATCTTGAAATTACCTTAAGAAATGGTAGCAACTTTGTTCGATGGTGTTAAAGAAGTGTGTGGTTATCTTTCCACAAAAGACTCGACAGTTCCCAACCATTGAATAAGTTCACATCTGTCTTTGTTCATCATATATTCATGCAAAAATACAGACAGCTCCTTATCTATTCCACCTTTTGCTAAGAACTCTCGAAATTTCGTCTGGATTTTGTCACTCAATTTCCTAGTCAACAAAAACAAAAAGATCATTAAAGTACATGTTTGACTTCAACTTAACTAAGTTGTGGTTTGTCATACAAGTCAACAATATTGCATAAATTATTTACGGGACTAGAACCCAATATCATCCAGAAGTCAATGGTTCGCTAGTTCGAACATAACTCATTGAATAAAGCACTCATTATTAGGTTTCATACTTTTTCTTTTTTGACAGGAAACAAAATACTTTCATTAATTGTTGAAGGGGCAAGACAGAATCCTATCGAAACAAGCGAAAAGGAAGAGATTGATAGCCAAAAGTAAAAAAATGGTCATTTAAAAGGCAATTACAATGTGAACAAAATTGTACTGACAAACCTATATACCGAAATAACACAAAGAACTCTCCTCAGAGAGGAAGAAACAAGAGGTGGGTGTTGGTGACAGGAAGACCTGTTGAAATCCATATGAAATTGCCCTCTAAAGTCGGAATATGGCCGATGAAGTGAGGGAGGAAAAGTGATGTTGCTGATGGAAAAAAGCCGATGAATGGTGAAGAATAACCCATTTTGCTAGAGGAAACGTAATCGTCGTTGCTAGTCGAAGGCCTCGAAGATGGTAGATAAGCCTGATACGACAAAGATTTAAGGAAAAAAGCTTCATACACCGCTCCCGTTCGACAACAAGTTGCAAAATTGACAATGAGATGGTACATGGTGTTTCATCACAAAACTAATCGCTAATAACAAGAGTAGTTTATGTATCTTATAAATTAAGGTCGTGAGTTCTACTCACCTTTTCAATTTGGAATCTTCAACATGCCCTTTCAAGATGGTGCTTAAAGTTCACCAATCTTGGATAGTATCCCAATTTCTTTTTTTGTTATTAGACTGAATTCCCGCTTGTGTTTTATGGATTATGATACCATATTAGTAAACATGGTGTTATATCTTAAAAATAATAGCAATGTAAGGAGTAGTCTATGTATCTTACAAGGGCTGTGAGCCTTCTCACCTTTTTTTTATAGGAAACGGAAATATTTTCATTGATAGAATGAAAGTATTACAAGATTATGGGCAATAAAATAACACGATAAATACAAAACTATATGGTACGATAATTTTTGAATTCATAGCTAACCCCATAGCTACATCATTTGTACTAAGCCTAATTCCTCCTATATGGAACGGTAATCAAGAGTATATAGATTTTTTTTTTTGAAAAAATCGGAGCTTCGCTCCACTATACCTAGGAAACCACGTCTGTCCCTAGGCCAGACACTAGAAAAAATCAAATGAATGAAGACACGAGAGGTGTTTACAAATTATTATCACAGGTGAGTCTCGAACCTGGAATCTTGAGGGAAACAGATATCGATTTTGAAATTGCATTTTCATTGAAGGGTTACTACAACGAGGTAGCCATATTGAATGCTTGTATTGGGCATCCAAATCCCCAGCAAAACAGGAAATGATTTGTAATCAACAAAAAGAAATGGCCAAAGCAACACCAAAATTCACAAACAGGACAATAAACTCAGAATCTAAGAAAAGCAATACCTAAAATCAAGCCTCATACATGGTCTTGAAAGCATTGAAAACCATCCTCCTTTGAAATGTCAAGAACGCTAATGTGAAGACAAAGATCCTCTTCACCATCGCTATCGTCTCCAAGTTTGGGAACCGATACATGAATCACAACCATCAAACATCGTTGCTTCAATCTTAATTTCTTCAGTGTCCCCAAATTTCCGTTTCAATGTAATGCATCCCTGGTTGATCTTCAACGGTAAATGAATCAAACCTCATTGCAGGCTCTTACGAATAAACTAAATAACAATCAAGAATTTTTAAAAAAAAATACAAGATAATTAAACAGTGATTTACGTGGCTCACCAATATCGAGTTAACTATGTCTATGAACAGGAAGAGAACTATTTTATAAAATGAGTATACAAATGTTTAGTCAAATGTAGTTAGAGTTTTATATAAAGCACTCATAACATCCTACTAAATAATCTTGTAGCAACACAATCCAAGGCATTTCAAATGGGCGTGTGTATGGTTCGGGCATTGGGTTAGAGAAATTCTTGGGACCAACCCAAATTTTTGAGTTGGTCAATCCGTCAATCCATCCAAGCTTATATATTAAAGCAATCCAACCTAATACATCTATTTTCGCGTTGAGTTTAGTTGGATTCTAATCAGTTCAAATTTCTTACCAATATACAAAGAACAGTTCAAGTTTAGGTTCAACAAGCCAAAAATTGGCCAACTCAACCAACCCAACCTACCAAACTTTATGAAATTATAATTCAACTCAACGAAAATTATAACTCAATCCAAATTTATTGGAGTCCGGGTTGCCCGAGTTGGTTGGTTTTTTTGTAGAGCCATGATTTCAACACAGGCTATAAAATTCGGCAGCAGAACAATTCAAGAAAACATTCTAAATTGAAAAATGCTTGACAATGAAATGGATTAGAACAATTCAAGAAAACATTCTAAACTGAAAAATGCTTGACAATGAAATGGATTAAAAGAGGGAAAAGAGAATAGAATCGGTGAACGTGATGAGGAGGAAACGAATGGTCTGCTGAAGAGCGATGTTGAGATAATAGTGCTTCGTGAAGGAGAGCAATGGCGGCGCCATAATCGATGAGCGAAGGAGTTACTGTAAGCAGATCGAATCTGCCGGTGAGCTGATCGGAAAATGGTCGACATGAATAGAGATTCCGGCGGTAAAATATTACGGTTTCTGAGATTCAGTCGGGATTGCAACGAAGTGGAAAAGGGTTTAGCCGCTAACAAACTCCTCGTTTTTTACATGAATAGATATGAATGTCCACGAGGCAAGGTTGGGAATGGCTTTCCCGTCCCCGTTCTTGCCATCAATATCATTTTCTGTCCTCGCCAAATTCACCATTTTTTTTCGTGGAGATCAGGTTGCCGAGAATTTTTCCCATTCAAATTTTTTTTCTTTTTTTCAATATTTTTTTAATTATAATTTTAAATAATTAAATTTTCTTATAAAATATTTATAAGTTTCAATTATATTCTTACCTATAAAAAAAAAATGTTCTTTTGAATGTATAATTTAACTAAAAAGTATTTATTTTATCTAAAGAGTAAAGTAATTAAATGAGATAAAAAAAATTTAATTAAAAAAAAAAATGTAAACAGGACGGAGATCGGGGATGGAAAATGCATTCTCCATCCCGGCCCCATTTTTCCCACGGAAAATTTTTTCTCCCCGTTCCCCACCTAACTGGGGATTCCCCACTCTGTTAAGGGCAGAATCCCGCAGAGAAAATGGACATCTTTATGAATAGATATTTCCCTTTTAAGTCGTCGTCTCCAAATTCTTTTTATAAAATAATTATGAATATAAATAAATTTATAAATTTAATAATATTTTATATGTATAATCGTTATTACGTATTAAATATAAATACTCATTAATATAATATTATAAATAATTAATACAATTTTATAAAAATAATATATATAAATATTTATGAGAGGCTTTTTTTTTTTAATCTACTCATAAGTATTAAAAGAGTATAGGATTCCACCTCAAAACCAATAAAGAGAGTAACTCATATTTCTTATATTTTTTAATGTTGTGAAATTCTAATATGCTCTCTCAAGATAGTGCCACTTTTGACTCACCAATCTTGAATCGAATATTAATTTTATTTTTATTGAATCGATACTCATTTGGGTTTTGTTGGACTCTAATGAGAATATGATTCCACCTCAAAATCAATTAATAATGAGGAGAGTAACTCATATGTCTTATTTATAAATGTTTATAGAACTCTCCACTTATCTAATGTGAGACAATTGTAAGAGAGGCCTTAAACTACTTTTAATTAATTATTTTTATCATATTTTAGTACATTATTAATACACTATCGTTAAAAAAATGTCATTCAACACCAAAGTATTTATTTATTTATTTTAAGTTCAAACTTCCACACAAATGTTATACGTATTTTTTCTTCAAAAAACAAAAATGTTATACGTATTTATTTACTTTTTCTTGAAGAATTTAATTGAATGGACGATGTAAACAATTATTTTATTTTCTAAAAAAAAAAAAAGATTTGAAGAGTTACATTCCAAAATGTTCTTCGAAGAAAACTATAAATTAAAATAAAATAGTATAAATGCAAATGTCGTTTATTTCAAAATATATACAAATATCATTCCATTACATTAGATTCAATTCGTTATAACTAACTTATAAACTACTTATGGGGTTTGATTGAAATTTTAACTCTAGCAAACTTTTGAATTAATTTGAACAATGTAAAATTTGACTATTTTCTTTTTCTTATTGAATCATGCTTTCATTTTTTTTTCCTTCAATGCCTATTTTTGAACAAAATGTTAATTAATAATACATTTTTACGGTCAGTAAATATTAGCAAACCTATAAATTTTATAAATTTGATCTATATAGTTTAAAAAAAATCGAATTTAATCCTTATAATTTGAAAATTTATAATTGAGTCTCTATAATTTGAAGATAGTTAATATTCAATCCTAATAATTTTTAAAAAAAAACTAGAAGTTAGTCTTGATTTGACAAAATCTAAAAATTAGTTTTTATCGTTTGAAATCATCGTGAATTTGTATGTGGAAATAAACTATTCATGCTGATTTTTTTATCTAATCAATCGCTTAACTCACATTGTCATTATTGACATATGAATAATTAATTTTAACGTATTCACTAATGATTAGAAATAGTAAAGTTTATATTTTAGATTTTATCAAATGATGGAGACTAAATTCTAGTTTTTAAATTCATAAGAATCAAATTCTAACTTTTTTTACATGATATAGACTAAATTCTAGTTTTTAAAATTATATGAGCTTTCATAAAAAAAAAAAAAAAAAAAAAACTTATAATTTACCCTAAATTTATAGACAAACTCTTCCTCTTTTTTGTTGAATTAGTCCAACTCGATTTGGACTATATAATATTGACTTTTTTTTCCCTAATTGAATCTATTTGTTTTCTTTTTTTTTTTTCTTCAATACGTTTTTTTTAACAACGTATTAACCAATAATATATTTTTACGTTAAATATTGGTAAACTTCGCTCAAATATTTCAATCTTAATACAAAATAATTGATGACGTGTTTATTTAGCCCCCATTTGATAACTATTGTTTTAGTTTTTGGTTTTTGAAATTTAAACCTATAACAACTATTTTATTATATGTTTTTTCTTAATTAGATATATACATCTTACCCATATTTTAAGAAATTAAATAAAAATTTGGAAACAAAAAAGTAGCTTCAAAAAATTTGTTTTTGTTTTTTAAATTTAGTTAGTATTCACCTATTTTATCAAAGAAATGTGGATACATTGTAAGAAAGATTAATCACATTATAGGAAGTTTGAGTAAAAATAAGTTTAAATTTCAAAAATCAAAAATAAAAAATAGTTATCAAATGTGGTCTTAGTTGATTGGTTGTAATTCAATTTAATTTTTCGGTCATGAATTTAATTATGAAAATCCATATTTAACTTTGATCTTATTTGAGAGCAACATTGTCTCTAAGTAGAGTTTGTGATCTACCTCAAATTTGAATTAAAAAAAAAAGAAAAGAAAAAAGAATATGTGTGTGTATGTATATATTTGAATCTTAATCATCTCTCCACAATTTTTAATGTTATTTTAAAAAAATGGTTTGTAGAGTGGATTAAAGTAATGTTATTGCTTGTATCTTCATCCACACATCTTCATATTCCACCTTTAAAAAGTTATCTACTAACTTTATTCCCTTCACCAAATTTTGATTCCAATAGGCACTAATAACAAAAAGAATTATATCAAATGTCACAAACAATCAACTATATAAAGAAAAAAGAATCTATATATGTACATTTATATATCATTTAGCTGGTCGATAGCGCGTTTGATTATCTAGTTTGATGTTAATCGATTTCTACTCTACGGTTAGGAGTTCGATCCTTGAAATCAGTATTTGTAATCTTCCTTCTCCCAACTCTGTACTAATATATATATATATATATATATATTCTTTAGCTGGTCCAAATTCTATACCTTGTTAAATTCTAGCTACATTTTTTTTTTATGAACATGTATTTTGCATGTATACTAGAATTTTGGGAAAATGACATGATAATTTTAAATTGGTAATTTTTTATTAAAAAAAAAATTGGCGCAATAGGACAAAAGAATAGCAATCATCAAACGGTCATTTTTATAATTAATATAAAAGTTCATTTTTAATTTGAATGATGCTAGAAAATTAGTGAAGAACAAGTATATTTTTAGTGCATCTTAAATAATAAAATAATTCTGTTCTAAAAATAATAATAATAAAATAATTCTGTTCTAAAAAAACAATTATAAAACAATTATAAATTTGTAGGTTCCAACCTTCTATTAAAATGTTATTGAATAAAAAAATTAATGCAAGAAAGTTGTGAAACATTAAAAAAAAAGTGTAATAAATTAAAAAAAAAAAAAATCTTCATAATAAGTGTAATTGTCTTAAAATTGCAATAATTAGTCTTCCTATTAATTGACGAGCGAAATTGAGATTTTTTAGATTCATTCTATTTTCAGTTATTTATTAGCTGGGGGCCACCTGTTCATCCTCCACATAATAATCACAATTACCAAAAAAACAAAAAACCAATAAAATAAATAGATATTAAAAAAACAAATAAATTTATTAACATGACTGCGTTATAAAAAAAGGGCAACATTAGAGAAGAACGAGGTTGATGAAAAGATCGGCGTGCTAAAATTCTTTTAGCCGCCGATTAAATCTAAGACCCATTGTTCGATAATTCTTCCTCCCAAAACCCACTTAATAAACCCCTTCTTTTTCTCTGTGTTTTTTGTTGAAAAGTTCTTTCAATTCAATTGGTAATGAATTGTGTTCTTTCTAATTTTCCGTTTTGGGTTTATCAAGTTTGATTCTGTTTAACCAAATTCATGTGGTTTTGAATCTTATTGGGTTTTGTTGTTTTGATTTCAGAGAGATTTAGAAGAAGAAATTTAAGTGGTGGGGTTTGGGAAAAATGCTGTGTAGAATTTCTATGATGTCGAAGAAGAAGAAGAGTGGAACAGTGCCGGTTTATTTGAATGTTTATGATTTAACGCCGATGAATGGCTATGCGTATTGGCTCGGTCTTGGAGTTTACCATTCTGGTGTTCAAGGTGAGATAATCTTATCAATTTTTGGTTTGTTCTTAGCTAAGATATGTTAAGATTTTGGGTTTCTTTTTAACGCTTTTCCTTGTGTAGAATTGGTTTTTTTTGTTTTTCTTCTTGAATCTCCACTGGGTTCTCTTTCAGATCTGAGGTTGTTTGTGAGAAATTGAAGAAATATAGCTGGGTTTATGGCTGAGTTGTGAATTATTTTGGTTTTGGTTTTTGTTGTGTGTTTATGTTTGAGAGTGTGTTTGGGGCACCTGTTGGGTTTTGGTTGTCTGTTTATCTATGAGAGTGCATTTGAGGCTATTGCCTAGTGGTCCAGAGAGCCTTGAGGAGTTACGGGTTTTCTTGACATTCAAATGTTGTGTGTCATAGACATTAGTTGAGTTGTGCGTAAGGTGGCTTAGACATTCACAGATATAAATAAAATGGTGGTTATTGTATTGCGTTTGGCTTGCATATTATTATGATAGAGATTGTGATAATTTGCATTTAGGAGGCAGGTTATTATGTCACGAATTATGAAAATTTGCTTAAGGGTTCACGTTATTATTAAGTGAAATTATTATATGACAGAGCTATACTATAACATGGGTTTTTATAATAGGGTCTTAAGGGTTATCATACTTGAGATTTTGATGAGGCATTATGAGTTAATCCGCCAATTATTATGTAACCGGTAGCCAAAACATGGGTTGGACTATTATAAACCAACTAACTCAAAGGCACATTAGATTATACCGTTTGGTTTGGGAAAATATGGCCTGGCTTGATTTGGCTGAGATATTCATGAATGATGCTTTTTGTCTAACTTATGATTGTTTCCATAGTTCTTACCTAGTAATTTTTTATGTAGTTTTCTTTTGACCATAATCAATATCATTTTTGTTTGACATTTTCAGAGTTTTTTTTTATGACTTGAGTATTCAATGTTTTTCCTGTGATTAAAACCATAAAGAAAGATCACAAAGATTGGTCCCCAAGGAGTGGTGCAGTGGTTGAAGACTTGGGCTTTGAGGGTATGCTTCCCTCAACGTCCTGGGTTCGAGACTCACCTGGGACATTACTCCTTCGATGTCTCCGGTGTATAGCCTAGAGATGGGTGTGGTTACCCTTGTTTCAAAAAAAAAAAAAGAAAGACAATAAAGATTGTTAATTTATTATATCACGTAAGCTGTTCAAAGTTCAATTATCGTACTTGGGTGGATCTTTTTGCAGTTCATGGAGTTGAATATGCATTTGGAGCTCATGATCATGCAACTTCAGGGATATTTGAGGTAGAACCAAGGCAATGTCCTGGTTTTACATTCAGGAAATCGATTTGCATCGGAAGAACGAATCTAGGTCCGAAAGATGCTCGCTCGTTTATGGAGAGACTAGCTGAAGAGTACTCTGGGAACACTTATCATCTCATAACAAAAAATTGCAACCACTTCTGCAACGATGCGTGCGTAAGGTTGACAGGAAAACCAATCCCTAGCTGGGTCAACCGACTTGCTCGACTCGGTAAGATTGATGATTATATTCCCAGCTTAAGAGTTGTCTTTTTCATAACCATGTTCTGTTTCTATGTTTAAATTTTCATCTTCTATCATCCTACTTGTAGTTTATGTTTGGTAGAAACCTAGAAGTGTATGTTTTGATTTGATGGAGGATCACTAGTTTACAAATAAACTGCCCATTAAAACATAACCACTGTGTTTCAATGCCTGATTTTATGAACATTTTGGCTTCCCCTGCATATTTTGGAGTATGACTTGACAGTCTTGACTGACTAGAATGTTTTAGTATTAAATCTTTGAAAGATGCTACGTATCGAAAGGGGCATTTGGGTAATAGAAATAGAATGATTATGGGAGAATGAGAATACGAGGAGGAATGATTAAACGTGTTTAGGTGAAAGGGAATGATTATAAGGGTAATTGTCACTTGTGTTTGGGGTGTAGGGAATGATCATGGGAATGGTAAGGGAATTATTCGCCATCACCCCGGTTTGATCCCTCTTACCCCCAAACACCCCCTAAGTGATAACGCTACAAGCGAGTTTGAACGTGATTGAAACTTACAACAATCGACGATGTTGGTTTAATATGTTTTCTGTTTTTTCAGGTCTCTTCTGCAAATGTGTTCTTCCAGCGAGTTTGAACGAATCAAAAGTTCCACAAATAAGATCAGGAGACCAGCTCATTAATGAAGGATTAAAGAAGAAATTGAAAAGACAACAAAATGCTACATCTTCTTCAGACCCTTCACCATCAACCATGCCTTCCAAATCTCCAACTTCAATGGTCAAAGTAAATTCACAAAAACGATGCGTCCCAGCAGCATCGGCAGCGATTCATTCGCCATCTCCCGCAACCCTGGCTCTAAAGCTGTAACAGTAACAGGTACTTATAGAACATTTTAAAGATTATAATTAACAACAGAAGGCAGGAAAAATAGCATAATTTTTTTTTATCATTTGGCCTCTCTATTTATTAGTCTTCTGCTTCTACTAATCTCAAAAGAAAGAGAGAAAGAAAGAAAAAGAAAACTGCTGTAGTGTGTATGTGCTTGTGCAGCTGAATTCATATTACATATTGTGATTTGATTGTGATTAAGTATTTGTTGAAATGGTGTATAGATTAGAAAATTGGTTTCTGTTTGGGAAGAAGGATTGAAATGTCAAACTCAAGTGGAGTTTGCATTAATGGAAGTGGTTATGGTGGAGGCCCTTTCCTCTTCCATTCACTTTCTTATACTATTGAATTTGATGTTTCTCTATGGACCCAAAGTCTTCTCTGTAGTTTATCTCTTTCAATGTGGGGTAAAAAAAATGATGTGAAATGACACTGACAGCCTTGTTTTTCCATTGGATAGAAAGGAATGATGTTTGGCTAAACGAGTTCAGCTTTATGGTAATTGGTATGTCTTTTTTACCCAAAGATTACATAACATTCTCCAACTCTCCCAATATATTGTACTAAAAATAGTACATTTTTTATGAGCTTGGACTTTGGAGTCTTGCTCCTCTAAATATGAAGCATCATTGGTCTGTCCTTAAACTGTACCACCGAGATACATCATAAGATTGGAAGCGAAATTGAGGATCGCCCGGGAAAACGATTCCTACAACCGCTTCGAATCTTAGACCTCAAGGAAAGTACACTTTCAAAGCGAAGGTGCTCGACCACTACGTCGCCCCTAGGAGACAAAAAATAGTTAATGAATTGTGAGGAAAGCTTGGATTTGTGTATTTTGTATCATCTACCTAGAAATTAATTTCTTACAGACTTTATGACATTCAAAAGTTGTAGCATCAAGTGGTATACCCCGTGACAATAATTGATGTGCGTACAAATTGGTTTGGATAGTTACAAATATATTATTAAAAAAAAAAAGTTGGCCTAAGGGATTTTTTTTAACACTAATAATATTTTAGGGTTTGGAGATTTGAAAATGCTGACTTCTAAGTTGTTGATGTATGTCAGTTATGGTTGAGGTCAACTTGTAGATTTGATAAAAAGAAGAGGTGTGATTGTCATTAAGGGTATTGTGCCTTTTTTTTTTTTTTGAAAATTATTGTGTAATATTTTAAGTGTGATATAGTTAGAAGTCGAAGAATCTTGTTACATAAATTTAGTCATTAGTCATTTCAACTTAACTTGACTAAAAGTGATAATCGTGACCGTATGATATATTTTTTAATATATGATTATAATAAGAGTCGTGGTTGTGTCTGTTCGTGTATTATGTGATATTACTTAAGATTATAGTTAGAAGAGTAATGTTAATTTCATTGCTACTTTCCTAACATTTGATTATTCAAAAAGAGGTACAATTGTGGCCATCGAGGTATTATAATAATGTTAGGAAAGTGTACAAGTAGAAGAATAATGCTTTTTTTTGGTAAACTTTTTCACAAAGTGAGAATTTGCATTGAATGGTTCAAAGAGTCAAATATTGGAGGCAATTTCTTTGAATACTAGTGGGGACCATTTAGAAACATATCTAGTTCTTTTTAGTACAATATTTAATTTAGGATACAAAAAATTTGAAACTTAGCTTATTTAAATTATATATTGAGGCCAACGAAATTGAAATTGGGACAATACTTCTTAAATTAAGTTTTAAATCCTTTGTGGCATCAATTTTAAGAATCTATCCATAAATAACTAAAAAATTATAATTTCACTAAAATCATATGTTGTATACTAAATAATTAAGAGATTACAAGTTCGGAATTTCATCTGTAATGTTGTTGAATTCAATAAATCATTATATATATATGATTTTTTTTCTAGGGGGTGATGGTGCAAAATAGGTAAGCTTTTGGTCAATTTTGGCCAACTTGTCTGTCAAAATAATTTAAGAAAACTTGAAATAAAGTTGTTTGAACTTTCAACAACTTTTTTGAAGGTCCAATTGATTGAAACCAATAATTGAAATGCTTTTTTTATGATTTAACATTAATGAAATTGAATAACCACCTTCATCCATTTATTTCTTTAAAATTCAAAATATGAGAGTAACAAATACAAAATTTTGAAATATTAAAGAATATGTCTTCTTAAATTTCAATATAGCTTGCACCATAAATTTTGAAAAGAAAAACAGGGTAAGAAATTAAGAATCCGATCAAAAAAATTAAAAAATAATAAAAATATAAAAAAATAAAGGCAGTTATAGTCGTTATTCCAGCAATTGCTCTAAAAATGTGGGGGTAAAAAAACTTTAATACCTTTTGACAAAAATAAAAGTAGCAGAGAATAGTCATTCAGGAAATTGACTACATCTCAAATTTGTCTCCCAAAAAAATGACTCCTCATTATTACATCAAAATAAAATTTCACAAAGTTGATTTATATATACACATTATGATTTATTGGCTCGGATGTAAACATGTATGTTACTGAACTATTAATTTTATTAAGTTAAGAGCATAACTGTTAGAATGACGTTTATGCAATTTTCGTGTAATTTACATTTCATATTTTAACTTCATATTCTACCAAGGTGATTCTTCATGTATAACAAAAAAACAAATCAAAAGAATTACATAAATAACAGAGTTTTGAAAAAGATGATTGAAAGTAGTAATTTTGAAATATAGAAACAAACACAAAAATATTTTTTTAAAAAAAATTGTTAAAATTGTTGTGTTAAAAGTTGCATGCTATAACAATCCCTTCTAAAAAAAATCTTTCTCCCTCTTTCTTAGAGATTTCATTATGATCCTTTTCACGAGAATCGTTTGTCTCCAAAAGTGGCGCGGTAGTCTCCGTTGAAGGTCTTAAATCCGAAAATTACTTGTGCATTAATTTGTATAAACACCTCTCATGTGCCTCCATTTGTTTTCGCCCAAGAAAGGTCGGAATTAATCTAGATACAGTGGAGCGAAACTCCAATTTCCGATTAAAAAAAAGGTCACGAGAATCTTTTAAGAAGACAACACATAAAAAGAAAAACAGAAAATTCTCCATTTCCCCATCTTCTTCTTCTTAACTGTTCCCAACGGGACTTTAATGGCATCTTCTTTCAGTTTCAGTTTCAGTTTCAGTTTCATTACCCAGTTTTCTTGTCCCCATTCCATCAGGAAAACGACACAGACCCATTACCTATTTTGTCATCTTGTTCGGAAAAAAATACTTGCAAATCATTAAACAGAATCCAAAGCAAAACTTCCAAAACCAGATCAAGATCACAGATTAAGAAATTAAGGGTCCGTTTGAAAACGTTCTCGTTTTCTGTTTTTTGTTCTTGTTTTTATTTAGAACAAAAAATAAAAACGTGTTTTGATAACTATTTCTGTTTCTTGTTTCTAAAAAAAATAAGAAATAGAAAAAAAACTTATTTGATAATCATTTCTAGTTTCTGGTTTTTTTTATCTTAAAAATAACATTACATAAATTAAATACCTGCATAAAAAAATCATGAAAAATAAGAAATGTGTGATTGATATATCTATAGTAAAATTATAAAATAAAATAAAACAATTATATATAAATACTATATTTATATTAATCAAGATAGTTTATAAATATAATTTTTTTTTTAAAATCAAAATTGGAAATTTGTTGTCGATTGTAAATTGTAGTATAATATTTAACTTGGTTGAGATCTAGTAATTTTGCGACAATCACTTTAATATGATTGAATTAATTTTTTCTATATTTGATGCTTTTTTTCTAAATTTTTTATATTTTTTGAATTGTTTTTTTTTGTTTTTTTTTTCATTTTTTACTCATAAAAAACCATCTATAAAATTAGTATAATTTAAATTAGTAATATAGAATTATAAATATTACAATTT
>JBBMKA010000022.1:898555-920039 GCA_037833695.1 Sechiopsis laciniata | reverse complement strand
AAACATTAATGACTTGTAATTATAAGAATAAAATTCAAATTGTAGAAACACATACAAAAAAATCAGAAACGGAAATAAGAGAAATTTGATTTGGGAGTTTCTCATTTTGGAGCTAATATTAGAAATGTTTCTTTTAATTTTGGGAATGAGAAACGAGAACAGTTACCTAACAAGTCTGTTTCTAAAAAAACAGAAACGAGAAACAGGAAACAGAAACGTTATCAAACGGCCTACTTTCTCATCATCATTTTACAGAGTAACAGAGGAAGTTGAAAATTAATGAATCACCTGTGTTGTAAATGGAGGATTTCTTATGGTTTTTACCTGTGATTTGAAAGTGGGGTTTCATTTTAATTGCTGTCTACACTGTTAGCCAACTCCATAGCTGATGAACTGGCTCCGGCCGACGAAATGGATGCAGAAAGCGACACCGACTACGAGGATAAGCTGTTTCGCATCCTCATCTACTCTAATTCATTCAACCCCAAGTTCCAATTCTGGTGTTGCGCCATTGAATTGGTGTGTTCTTCGTGTTCATCTTCGAATCTGAACATGAACACACCATTTCCTTTTCTTTATCCAATTTGAATACCCTATTGTACACGTCCCAATTACAAGATCAAATTGACTGGCTTCGGCCAACGATGTGACTGAGGAAATCGATACTGAAACCAACATTGAGGATGAGGATAAGCTGCTTTTCATCCACTTCCACTCTAATTCGTTCAATCCCAGGTTCCAATTGCGCCGTTGAATCGGCCTGTTCTTCAAACCTGAACATGAACACAGCATTTCCTCTGTTTTCTTTCCACAATCCAAGTACCCAATTGTACACATCTCAATTACAAGATCACAAATTAACTGCCTCTGGCCGATGATCCGACTGACGAAATCGTAACCGAAACCGACACTGAGGACGAGGATAAGCTGCTTCTCATCCTCCTCCACTCTAATTCCTTCAATCCCATGTTCCAATTCTGTTGTTGTGCCATTGAGTTGGAGTGTTCTTTGTGTTCATCGTCGAATCTGAATATGAATACTGCATTTTCTCTGTTTTCTTCCTTCCATTCGAACACCCAACTGTACGCATCCCAACTACAAGATCAAATTAACTGGCTCTGGGCAACAAAATCTATGCTGAAACTGACACTGACGACAAGGATAACCTGCTTCTCATCCTCCTCCTTACGAATTCGTTCAACCCCAAGTTCCAATTCTGGTGTCGTGCCATTAAATTGGTGTGTTCTTCAGGTTCATCTTCCAATCTGAACATGAATACTACAAATTCGAATACCCAATTTTACACATCCAAATGCAGGATCAAATTATTTGATATAAGAAATTGCTAAACTTCCAAAGCCAGATCCAGATCAAACATTAAGAAACTCATATTCTCATCATCAATTGACAGTAACCGGAAAAGAATGAATCAGCTGTATTGTAAATGGAAGATTTGTTGTGATGTTTACATAAAATATGAAAATGGGTTATGAATTTCCCCTCCTCCATGCGTAAATCAGTAACGAAAATCCCAATGGAGCTCCAATTTGATCAATATCTTCACTATTAGCCCACTCCATGACTGATCCGATGATCCGATGATCCGACCGATAAAATGGAGGCCGAAACCGACACCGACCACAAGGATAAGCTGCTTCTCACCCTCCACTCTAATTCCTTCAACCCCAGGTTCCAATTCTATTGTCACACCATTGAATTAGCTTGTTCTTCATGTTCATCTTTAAATTTGAACATGAACAGAGCATTTCCTCTGTTTACTTTCTTCATATGGAACACCCAATTGTAAAAATCCCAATACAAGATCAAATTATACGATATAACAAATATGCTAAACTTCCAAAACCAGATAAAGTTCAAACATTAAGAAACTGGTTTTCTCATCATCATTATACAGAGTAACAGGGGAGTTGTAAATGGAGGATTTCTTGTGAATTTTACAAATAATTTGAAAATGAGTTTTGAATTTCACCTTCTCCATGCGTAAATCAGTAAAGAAAATCCTAACGGAGCACCAATTTGATTAATGTCTTCACTATTAGCCCACTCCATGACTGATGAACTAGCTCCAGCTGACGATCCGACCGAGGAAATCGACGCCGAAACCGACACCGAAGACGAGGATAAGCTGCTTCTCATCCTCCTCCACTCTAATTCATTCAACCCCAGGTTCCAATTCTGTTGCCGCGCCATTGAATTGCCTTGTTCTTCACGTTCATCTTCAAATCTGAACATAAACACAGCATTTCCTCTGTTTTCATTCTCCAATCCAAACACCCAATTATACACATCCCAATACACCTCCACCGAAACTCCAGCCACTTCGATTCTTTCATTTCCTCTAAATTTCCATTTCAGCCGCTTGATCTCCAAAACCCTTTTCCCGTCAACGCTAATCAACAGCCCCAACTCTTCGTCGCAGTCGATTTTGATGTCTCGTACCCGACCGCCGAATCTCGCCTTCGTAGTGTAGATTCTGTGAGCAATCACGTGTTCCCTTTTCAGAATTAGGGTTTGCGAAATTTGGGGATTCGCTGTTCTTGTCCTCGCGTAGGCTTCTTCGATCATATCGCCGACGAGAAGAGTAGTTTCGCCGTCAACAACGACGGCGATGAAGAATCCAGCATAGGGTTCCGGCGATGACGAGAATCGGGCTCGCCGGAGGTCCCAGAAGACGTGGATGGTGTCGGAAAGCTGCTGAGAACCGTGTTTCTTCCATGGAATTAGAGGTTTGACGAGAATGCGAAAAGAAATCGGAGGAGATGATGGGGGATTTGGCGGAGAATCGAAGGGATTAGGGTTTTGGTGGAAGTGGAGGAGAAGGGAGTGAGAGAAGAGGGATTGAGACCAGGAGAGGGAAAAGAGAGCGAAATTTGTGTGGTAAATGGAGGTGGTGAGATTGGGGCAGCCGGAAAATGGGGGCGGAAAGCGGCGGCGACGGCGGCGGTGGTCGGAGGAGGGGCGGAAGCAGGAAAAGAAAGCGGCTGACATTGGTGGGGGAAAGTTTGAGAAAGTGGAAGTTGCAGAGATTTGGAAATGAGAAGACCTTCTCAATGTGACGCTCAAACGCACCTTATTAGAAGAAGGTCGACTTTTCGTTTAATTTTTTTTTTTACTTTATTATATGCTAAATTAAAATTACAAATTGTACTAAATTATTATTATTATTATTTTTTAATGAATTCCACATTTAAGAGTGGGAGATTGGTATAAAGTTATCGAAGGAAATTGAAAGAAAATATTATGGATGGGGATGAAGAAGAAAGGAGGGAGGCACCACAAGAGCACCAGTTCGTGCCATTAATGTACACCTAATAATCGTGAGGTCATGAGTTTGTATCACTCCACCACAATTATTATAATCTAAAAAAAAGAAAAATGATGGAGACATAATTTTCACATCTTATACAATCGTATCATCTAAAATTAACCATCATAGAATGATCTTAATAATTAAAAAGGTCTTGGAGTATTAAATAGGTTATGAGGTAAAATCTATGGAGACCACCACATATAAATAATTTTTTTACGAATTTCTTTGACATCCAAATGTTGTATTATCAAAAAGCATGTCTCGTGACATTAGTTGAGGAGTACGCAAGTTGACCTAAACTATTGGAGATACTCGTCATGTGGCAATTGTCCCACATTGAAAATGTGATGATTCTTCAACTTGTTTATAAAATACGTGTGTTACTCCCCTCATTATTCATTGATTTTGAGGTGAAAACTCATATTATCTAATATGATATCAGAGTTCCTAGCTAAGTTGAAGCGGGTATTTCGGTCCACAAATTCGGATCTAATTCAAGATGGTCTTCCCTATATGATCCATATTAACCTTGTGGCAATTGTCTCATATTAAAAATGTGAAAATTTTCTTAATAATAATTGTTTTTTCTTGGCCCCAAAATTGATATTTGACTCTCGTATTATTTGAGAGCAGTTGTGTCATGTTTAGGATTTGTTAGTCTCCTTCTCCAATTTATATTAAAAAATAATAATAATAACATTTTGTTTGTATAATTTTGTTCTTGCCCGTAGTTTAATTGGAAAGTGAAAATATGTCATATAAATTTATGGTAATAAATTGTTATAAAACTTGTGATCTAAGAATGGGAAAACAATTCAAAGTCGGTGTAAACCTTTAGAGTCACATTCACTTAATTAGAAAGAGGGCCAATAATAATATGTCAATAAATTCGGGTCACTAATAAATGCAAGCAAAAAGGGACAAATTGTTGTCTGTTTTGGTATCCACATTTTTTTATTTTTTTTTAAGTAAGTTCTTCCCTTTATTCAGATGTTTAGTAAATTACGACCATTTTTTTATTTTTAAAAGAAAGTTCTCCCCTTCAGTCAGATGTATTCACGAGTACAAAAAATAAAAGAGTAAATTTATGCTATCTAATTAAATCTTACTTATGACTTTTCAAAAAAAAAAAAAAAATCTTACTTATGAAGCTTTTTTGTTAGCAAAAAAAATTACTGCCTTCTGGGCCATGAGTTTGTGACTGTTGGTCCAATAAACTTTCAAGAGTGTGGTAAAGTTGGGCCCAATCGCAGACCCATTTATAAGTTGTTTTCCATGGAGCGTATAAAACTTGTTCGCTACTAATAGGGTTTCTGTTAGACTGCCGCTTCTAAGCTCGCCGCCGATCGCCGGAGCTCGAAAATGGTACGTATTGCGATTCAACTATTCTGAACTTATTAGTCTCCCTAAATCTAGTTCTATACATCTTTCTCCGTTGAATGATTGAAACTATTCAATTTTGTGATTCGATTTTCACATCTCTTCAAATCCGCAGCCGTCTCACAAGACTTTCCGAATCAAGAAGAAGCTGGCGAAGAAGATGAGGCAGAACAGGCCGATTCCGCACTGGATCCGTCTCAGAACCGACAATACTATCAGGTACTATGCTTTCGCCATTTGAATCGCCATTTTTGCAAGCATTTGCTTCGATTTCGAGTCTTACATTCTTGCGTTATGCTCTCGATTGTTCTTCAGATACAACGCGAAGCGCAGGCACTGGCGTCGCACCAAGCTAGGGTTCTGAGGTGCTTTCGTTCGATTTATAACTTCGATGCTGATTTACTTTGAACTTGTTTAGATTGATAACATGAATTTTGTTAAGAACCGATTCAGGTATTTGCGCAACTGAAGTTTAGTTCATCTGATATTTTTGTTTAATTATCTCTACGATTTAGATTCAAGTATTTTGTGATAGCGTCAATTTACTGGCAATTATTATATTTGTGGATTTAGCTATGGCATTTACATGCATCTAGTTTCCAAGGATTTAGATGAGATCAATAGATATTCCTTAGAAAATTGATCGAAGTCTAGAGATTCTTTGCAACTGTTTAGTTATAATCATTGCTAGTATTTTGATTTATAATATATCAGCAATCACCATCATTTAAACCTTCAAACTCATTATGGATTATTAGTTCATATTTTAATCATGGGTTGTTTGGGATCGAAGAGTCGATGGTTCAATTCATGGTGATCACTTACCTAGCAAGTAATTTTGTATAGACTTTCTTGACATTCACATGTTGTAGGATTAGACGTTTTGTCGCGGAAGAACAATTAAGGTATGTGTAAGCTTCTTTTGCGGTTAGTCAGGCTCTCGTGTGAGATTAGTCATGTCCATGCATGATTATAGTCATGGTGTTTGCCCTCACGCGTTAGTCTCGAGGTGTTGTTGGCAATCCCATGAGGTTAGTCAAGGTGTTGGTGGTCCCTTGATTTTTTTAGGACAAATTGAGGGAGAGAGACAACAAATCCTACATAGAGAGTATTACTCTCTCGAAATCAAATATCGATTTTCAGGATCGAATGTGACTGTAGTGTGAGTTTAGTTGAGGTGTTGGTCATGCCATAAGATTAACATATAACTCTAATGAAATGAAAAGTAAGTATGGCTAAAACGTCATACCTTATTTTTTTTTCTATGATATATTTACTGAATATAAAAAATATCATCTAAGACTGAGGCCACAATTATATAGAAATCTATTGCCATGCTGATTTATTTATCCATTCTGTTATTTCAACCATTGTTTATACTCAGGTCAAAACTTGGAACAGAAGTTAAAACTTGATTTGTTTTGGTGGAGCATATACATTAATATGTGCGTCTATATACATGCAACTCATAACTTGGTAGGGTTGTTTTACACCTTTTTTTCTTAATTATTATCTATAAAAATTGTTTTTAAACAATTAAAACATGTTATGTATTTTCTTTGATTTCAATTTATAATGGTCATTTATTTCAAATAACTAATACTGGGTCAAGGTTCTGAAAAAACTTTTAATAAGAGATCCAATAAAAAACAAGAATTGCATTCCATGCTTCTTGTGTTTGGTAACCAATTTTGAAACTAAATATCAATTGAAATAATGTTACAAATTATGGTTGTGGATATATTTATTAGCCATCAGGACAATTTTAGTTGCCAACTATATTTTAGTTTTGAACTCATCATTATTTACTTTATCTTAACGTGTTTTTATTGTGAATTTTGTATAAATGAACGGATTTGAATATAAAATCAAATTTTCTTAATTTGAATCATTATATCTAAATACAAAGAATGACAAGCAACGTTACTATAAACATTTGACTATTTTCTTAGATAAAATAAATTTCAATAACCTATTATTTGAAGATGGTGTAAGCTACTTCCGTCCTTGATAGATATGAAAAAAAATTAGGGATGTTCATTTTTCCTGCGGGATTGGGTCTTTGGGACGGAGGGCGGGGATTAGGGCCGGTGACGGGAATTGTATTTCCCGATTCCTCGATCCCAGTCCTGTTTATTATTATTATTTTTTAATATATTTTTTTAATTCTACTACTTTAATTTTCAAATAAATGTATCTTGATAATATTTTTTTATATATATGAATATTTTTTTTGATAATTAACGTTATAGTTGAAATTTATAGATAATTTTTTTTTAAAATCTAATTCTTTGAATTTTTTATCCAAAAAATATATAAAAGATGAACAAGAAAAAAAAAATTAAATTTAAACAAATTACTGCGGGAAACCAAATCTCCGCCAGTGCTCGCGGGGAATCCTTGAATTTTATGGCGGGACGGGAAAGTCATTCTTCGGCTCCGCTTCGCTCTTGGCATCTCTAAAAATAATCCAACAAAGTATTCATATCCTTTTTAATCTGTATTTTGTTATTTCCTTTTGGGGTCCCCTTTTATTGTAATTGTCTATTGGGTATGGATTTTTCTCTAGTTTTTGCTGCATGCATTTTGAGAATGTTATAATAATATAATATGCTTTACTCTTAAATTATCTATATTTATATTCATACTTGCAAATTTTATAAAATAATTATTCAACAATATTTGGAATTTTATAATTATTAATTTGCACAAGATGATTGTAGAACTGTTTTTTTATTTGACTACTTTCAAAAAAAAATTTATTTATTTATTTGACAATTATGGTTTATTTCAACTTATTGGTTCATTGTTTTCCCCCACCCTAGATTAAGATCCAACTAAAAGGATTTCTTCTTTTTTGAGATAACCAAACAAAAGGATTTAATGCTTTCAATTGGCATTATCTAATTTTAATTGAGTAATCAATTCAATAGAATTAAATATCATTAAGTTCGAATAACGAGATATTCTCATAAATGTTTTTGGTTGGATGCTTGTGACCAACAAAATTGCATACAGCAGTGGGGGAGATGGGACTTTAGAAATAATGATATAAAATATATGGATATATTCATTAATTTATCAATTTTTTAGTAAATTAAAATGTCATTTTCAATTTTCATAGCCTACTTTGGATTTAATTATAGAAAATACTCTTCGAGAATGAAGTTAGTGGGAAAATGCTTGGTTTTCATCCAAACTATTTTTTAAAAAAATAAAAAATTTAGGCCATTTTAAACTATTAAATCAATAATTCAATAACTAATATTGTCTTTATAATAAGTCAATAAAGATAAAGTTTTTTTTTTTTTTTTTTTTGAAAACATAAAAAGATTGAACACAACTAAAGGTCTTAAGTTATTATTAAATTTAATGGTAAGAATATATTTTAGTGTCAAGTATATATTTTTTTTAAAGAATTAAAGTTAAAAAAAATATGCTTGAAATTAAACTGGTTTCTATGGAACTCAAATGTGATAGTGTTTTTGAAACTATTTTAGAAATTTAGCAGTATTTTTTAAAATTTTCAAACTTCAAATACATTTTTCACATACTTAAAGTTTATTGGTATTTGTATAATTTAACCATAAATTAAAAATTGTGGGAAGTAAATGAAATTACGCTGTTTTTCCGGGGGATCTTCCCAATTGTTTGTTACGGCCGATCCTAGAAGGGAACCATCGATTTTTATATTATATATTTTATTAAAAAAAAAAAAAAAAAAAAAAACATGTGTTTATTGCTAGCACAACACGTGGCATTCTACTATTGGAAGTCTGTGCAACACAGAACCGTACGTTAGTTAGATGGAGTAAGGTAAGGTTGCAACACAAGACATCAATTGAATTGATTGAGTTGTTGCTTTTTAAATATTTTATTAAATTACAACTTACTCCTTAATTATTTATTTATTTATTTTATTTTTTTGTGTTATTTCATCTTTAATTATTAAAATTGTCTAACAAAGTTCAGTTTTTAATTTAAATAAATGTTCACCCTAGATTTGTAAAAATTGTGGTTTATAAAATTCAATGTAGTGCTGAGTGTAGTTTGGCCCTTATTGTTAGATTATCTTATTGATCTTTTACAAGTCTACATTAAGGTGTATTCTTACTATTTAATTTTATTTTAACTACGAAGTTATATCATCTTTAAAATACGTTCGAACTTTAATGGTTTTGGACAATGTTAGTTTGTAGTTGATTTTAAATTTAATTATTTTAATTTTTTTTTATTAATATAGAAACAACTACTTAACAATTTGTGAAATTATCACATTGATGTAACATTGTATCACTTTGTGCATAATTTTCACATTTTTATTTTTTGTTTCATCTAAAATGTTTCGCTTAATTAATGAAGATGTTGTCCCACATTTTATATACTTGTGGTCTTCATGTTGGTGGAACTTTGGTCACACACTCAACAATTCTCCCCTTAAATAAAACACCATCGAGCGTCTCATTAAGCTTGTATTTTCTTTTGTATTCACTACATATATATTCAATATTTTATTCAAATAAATACCAAGTCTTTGCTCAAATAGTCATATTTGTCTAATTCATATCAAACCCAATTCTTACTCATCATAACGTCTCTCATGTTTTATTTTCTTTATGCTCTACACCCTAAGATTCAACCAACATGGCTAAGACAAGAGCATAGCTTAAGCATAAATCCTAATGATTTTTTTTTTTTCATTCAAAAGATTCCACTTCAACAGAGTTGTCGGTTGTCATTCACTTATATATTACTGATCTTCCATAACCATCTTTTTTTAGTACAAATATTTAGAAGGAAAATTTGAACCTGAGCCCTCTAGGTCAAAGATATATGTTAGTTATGGTTAGGCATAATCCGCTTTAGTAATATTTTCTTTTTCTAGCCATAATCAACCTGAGACTTTAGTCGCATTCCAAACACAATTGGCTGAAACTCTCATTCAATAATGTTCATAAACTTTAAAAGTGTACAAAGACCTTTTTTTTTAAGAAGTGTCCAAAGTCTTATACTTTAAATTTTGTGCCAATAACTTACTTTATTGATATATTGATATAGTACATAAGTTCCTAGACTTTTAATTTTATATCTAGTAAATTATTAATCTATTCCGTGATTTTCCTTTTAAAAAAATTGCTAACTTAATAAATACAAAATTGAAACTATCATTTTTACTAATAAAGTCAAATATTCAAATATTTAACTCTCAAATATGGTTAAAAAAAGGGTCATAATTGATAATCAATGGTAAGAAATTAAGAGAAAGGCAAAATCCGACCCGAGTATCTCACGGGCGGGTCGGAGGGGGAGAGAAAATCAAGGAAAGGCAAAAGGCAGACGGAAAATTAGGGTCCGGATTTACGCATACGGAAATCCGAAACAGAAATAGAAGCTGCCACTTTTACATCCAACGGGTCCCACATATATCAAGAGCAAAATAAAAAAAATTAAAACAAACAAATTAAAAAAAAGTACAAAAATAGAAATAAAAAAAACAATAATAAAAAAAAATAATCAGAGTATGGGACCCACCCGAAGCTGACAATGAAATGGAACAAAGAAGAGAAACAAACCAAACCCCACTTATTTTTTTTCTTTTTTCTTTTTTTTTTTCTCTATCCTAATTTCCAATATTTATACGCTCCATCCATTTCTTTTGATTCCCTTTTTCTTCATCCATTTTCCACTTTTCTCTCTGTAGTTATGATGGTGAACGACGCCTGGATTACGGCCGCCATGGCCGACGACGGAGTGGTGGTGGAGTTCTTGCTGCGTTTAAAGCAGTCGCAGCCTGTGGTGTCGCCTTCCAAATCTCAGTTTCCGGCGACGGTGCGGCCGTTTTCGTGGGGGATTCGGCAGCCGAGGTCCAGGACGGCCGTGGCGGCGGCCGTATCGGTTGGTGTTTTGGTTAGGGATGATGATAAGGATGTTGACTCTACCAGATGCAGTCCGACGACGCCGCTTTCGTGGAGCGGCGGCGGTTCTCCTTCTCCTACGCTTGACGGTTATGAAGAGTCTAGCCGTCCTGATCCCGCTTCTCTCTCGCGCGCTGCTTCCGGATTCAAGGTTCTTAACTCTTTCTCCGTTTTCTTTCGATTTTGTTTCTTCTGTTTTGGATTTTTGTAGTTTTGGATCTTTATCTCGACTGTGCGTGCTCTGGTTTAATTTCTCGATATTTGCGATTCTTGTGAGTTTTTTTAATCTTGATGCCGGCGTTGTTGATTGCGGTTTATCCGTGGCGGTGGTGGTGTCGTCTGTGAGGCTCAGGCGGCCGGTGGCGGCGTGGATTCTCCGGTGAAACATTCTCATCTGATTCTGTAGTGTGAAATCTCTCCCGATTTCCTCCTCATTTCTCGCTCAGAGCTCACGTAATTGCGAATCTCTCAATTCCATAACCACTCTGTATTTCACCTAACAGTTTCGAGTTCTCTCCATCAATGGCGGACAGTCCTCGTCATTCACCGTCGAGAAACTGCTCTTTCGTTCAACAAATCTCCTTCGCGTTTTCTTCTCGCCTCAATTCATTATTCCTTCAAATTGACCAAAACGCCCTTCCAATCCCTCGCTAGATTCCAAAGCCTTTCCGAATCGCAATTTCGTCACGCACGAGAATTTTCCAATGTAAACTCTCTTCCATCGCCGCCGGTTCATCTATGTGAACCATTGAAAGCTCCAAGAAACTTCCCTACGGCCATGGTTCTTTCTCTTTCCTTTCCATGTTTGACCGTATTGCCACTGGACGTGTAAAAGATCCATCCCAAACCGCGAGGGTATTCTGGTCACATGCACGAATTTCGAGCCGGTTCAATTGAACCGGCATCCAGATCAGATGCAGCAAAGTGAGGGCCCGAATCAGGTAAAGAGGAGAGGCGTTCGTAAGAGATAGGTCTGCGTTAGGTTTGGTGCAGACTTGGGAGTAATTATCAGGTGTGGCGTGGTACACGATTGGTTCCTGTGTGCTCGCTTTCTGAAATATAATAACTAAAAGAAATGGAAACCCATTTTTTATCAGTAATGGATCGAAGTAGAATCAATGGATTTGAATTTGTATGGTGAAATTGGTTGGAGGAAAAAGAAATGGAATTGTTGTATGAGTTGTTGGGCTATTAAAGGATGGGAAGAGGAAGAAAGAAGATCCACGTGACCGAGTCACGCGAGGTGGGAAATCAAAACAGAAGTGTGGATCGTGTGGTCGTAATCTTGAAGTGACCACGTGGAATTGTTGATGTGATGTGCCATTCTTGTAAATTTGAATTTGGGTAATTTAATGAGCTTGTTACTATTTCATATCTTTGCTCTAGCTGGTAGTGCTAGCTCAGAGCTTCGTCTTGATACTGATTCTTCTTCTTACTAAATTAACATTTGGGAGCCGTGATTTGAACGTCTAATCTTTCGATGGTACATGACAATTAGGCTTAATTAATTATTTATTATTATTGTTTTTTTTTTAATATTTATGATTGTTTGGGTTGACTAATGCATATCATAACTGTTTTTATTGGACAACTACCTAATTCTACGCATAATATATGGTGATTTAGAAATTTGTAGGAAATTATTTCCTAACTAGATGCTGGGCGAATCTAAAAAACAAACATTAAGAGGCCAATTTTTTTTTTTGTAAGATTTACAATAATGAAGACTTTGTGTATAAAAAAAATATTAAATACATTTTGGGGGGCCATGTATAACAAAAATATATATTTAAATGTAATGTAGGCTCATTTATATAGGTAAAATATTTTGAGAGGTCACGGCATCCCTAGTCTCTTAATAGATCCGTCAATGACTAGATGATCCCTGTGATTTGAATTTATAATCTTTTAATTCTAAAAGACTCTCTTGATGGTTTGAACTATTTTCATTTTAACGTGTGTTTGGGGTTGATTGGAAGCTATTTTGCAGTGTTGATTTGGACTTTATGTTATTTGTTTTGTGATTTTTTATGTGTTTGAAGCTTTATACTTGCTAGTTTTTTTTTGTGATTCTGATATTTGTTTGGAGTTTGGATTTCAAATTTTATGTTTATTGTTTTGTAATATTGATGATGTGTTTGGATTTGTTTTTTTCAGGGTGCTGCTGCAAATGAATCCGCAGCTGGTACTGCTACAAAGAGGTCAAGACGAAAGAAGGTAATGAAATGGTTTATGGGGAAAATAAATGGTGGATTTGTTGGGTTTTGCCGTATAAGCCAAGCATTTGTTTTATTGCTGGCTTTTAAATGAGTTGTTGTTGGCTGGCATTGTTCTTGAGGAATGAATGGTTGGTTCAACCACCTATTGTATTTCTAAGACGGTAACGAAGCTTATAATTTTACTTTTATTTAATGACGTATTCTCTTGTTTGTTTTCCAGACTTTTGCTGAACTTAAGGAAGAGGAGAGCATGCTTTTGACGGAGAAAATTAATCTAAAAAAGGTCTAATTTTAATATTGTTTTTATAGGGTTTGAGCTATATTTTGATCTAACTTTATATATATAATTCTTTCATTCTAGACATAGAAGTGGGAAGAGCTTCAAATTTAGTTTTTTTTTTCAAGGAAACTTCATTAAACCAATCAAGCTAAATCAATACTCTTTCAAAATAGCAAAGCCCAAAGGAGGGACGAAATGTTCCCACCAAAAAGCGAGTCCCCTTCCTCAAAGGGACAGGGATCGACCCACAATAACAAGTCCATCTCAACAATTTAGACAACAAATCAGCTACAAAATTATTAGATCTATTATAATGGAAAAAAAGATATTTTCAAAAAGTGGAATCAATTTGAAATATCTGAAGCATCCACGATTTCATTGGTAGAGTTTTGGGGTCTCCAAGATATGTTCCCTCGGAGGTCCCAAGCTCGAAATCCATAAGTGAGTTTATTTGTAAAATTTCTTGTTATCTCTTGAGTCCAGGCCTTGGGATGGGTGTGACGAAGTTTCAACTCCCGGCTACCCAATAAAAAATCTGAAATAGCACCAACGACATTGTTGGTGAATTTTAATATATATTTTTGAATCTAAAGGTTAATTAGGGGGAATCGCCTTGGTTAATTGGCACCATCCTTTGTTTTTAATGACCTAACTTACTTTTGAACAGGAACTGACCAGTCTACAAGCAACCTTCGAAGAACAAAGAGCCAAAAATGAGAGTTTGAAGAAAATTAAGGTAATCCTGGCTTTATGTCATGTGACTTTAGTTCATACTTTGTAAGATTTCAAAAGATAGATAGAAGAAGAGTTTCAAAGATATTGATCAAACAACATTCGGAGGTTGCGAATTTGAACCTTTGATTAATCCATACTTTATGTTAGTTGAACTATGCTCATGTTTACGGGTTTCAAAGGTATTGACGAATCACATCAAAGATTCTCTCTAAAGCACGATCTGAACACACTAAAAGAATCTCTCTGATTAAAAAAATCTTACTTTATGCAGATGGATTTCAACTTGAAATACACAGAGACATTCAGTACAAACTCCAATAAGATGCTGCCAGAAGAAGAAACTTCATCCACACTAACCCATCAAAAGGAAAGCTCTAACATAGAAACAATTCCCCCAACAACATTGCCATTCACAACAGGATCAGGTTCTTTCGAGGCGCAATCGCAGAAGAAGTGCGAATCGACCGAAGAAGAATGCGTCTTTTTCTTACCAGATTTAAATATGACACCCTCAGAAGATTGACCAAAAGGTGAACATAAATTGATTCTCTCTCTCTCTCTCTCTCTCTCTCTCTTTCTTTCTAATATGACATGAAGGATTATATGGAGATTAAAGCTGGCTGGTTGTCACAGGTAAGGTCATTAACCTTATGACTCTACAATTTGGTGATGGCAAAAAAGTTTGCTATCTTGTAGAAAGCCCAAGCAGACTGTGTTATAATATTGGTTTAGCATTTTATTGATTCCTATGTTCAACAATATTGTTTAGGTCAAACCAAATGTTGAATCCCTTTAGAATGGTGTAAGTTTGATTCATTATAGGTACATAGCCAATGAAAACTTTCTTATAAAAGGTTTTTTTTTTTTTGTGCATTTCCATTTTTTTCTACTTAACAATTGAAATTAGAGCCCAAATAATTCGAATTCATGATCTCTTGATCAATTTTTTGTTTGTTTGTTAGTTATGCTCTTGTCGGCTTGAAAATTTTCATTTACTATGCCTCTCATTTGTTATTGGATCTTACTAATGATGTTGACACAAAAGTTCCTTGATTGATATGAGGCACAACATGACTGATTATTCCAAAGAATAGTTGAGTTTGAATTTTAAGATATTTTATTTTAATATCATGTAACATGAATATATTTTTAGAGGCAAGTATTTTAGATTCAGTGTCATGTTTAACCATGGCTAGTCAAGTATGGTTTTGGAAATCATACAATGTTTGAATGGAATACTTCAAATCAGTGTAGTTTGTGTTCCTGATTGGGCAGCCCTCAAGTCAGATCAATTTATCGATCAACATATTTAGAAATCCCATCAAATTTTATTAATATTTTTCATGATAAGAATTAAATCATTACAGAATTTAAAGCAAGTTAACTAAATTCTTACATACCAAAATTTAAAAATCAAATAGTTACAAGTTCCAAACTACAATTAAATCACTACAATTTAAAATGGTTATTTGGGTGAAAGTTCACGAAAAAAAAAATGTTTTTTAACTTGTAACCCTACAAATTCTATCATTTCATACAAAATAATGTTGGCTAAACTATATTAAAAAAAAAAAACTTAGAATTTTGCTATTTGTTTATAAATATCACTACTTTTCCAAGAGTTATGATATTATTTTTAACATATATTAACCCGCGTAAGATGTTTATTTAGATTAAACTTTCAAAGAATTATAGTTGATTTCAACAAAAAAAAAAAAAAAAAAAGAGAGAGAGAGAGAGAGGGAGTGAAAGAAAGAATTATAGTTAGATACAAACTTTTTTTCTAATATTTTTAATTTTTTTAGTTTAGAGTAGTTTTGAAATTATTATGAAAGTTCAAGGTTAATATTATTGACTCTTTGTTCGTGCATCGAACTTGTAACCATGATGTATAACTGAATTTCTATTAAAAAATGAAATCATTAAACTATGATCTCTTTTAATTTTGTCCGTGCATTAGTTAATAAAAAAAATGTAATTTCAATTATATTGAATATATTATTGCCACTCTTTGTGTTAAAAAACTATTTAATAATAATAAGAAGAAGGTCTACATTTCCTCTCCCAATGAGATCTCAACCAAATAAAGAAATAGAATACTGGTACTGTTTTTATTTCAATCCCCAACTCGAATCGACCACAACTTGTAGAGCTAAAGACCAAGGAAAATTTAAAACAATCAACATCATCAAGCGAGCTGACATTTTTACATGTGAGAATGAAAAATCTCAACATAAAAAAATGAATTCAATAATTTCAACACTACAACAATTGAGTTTTGATAGACTTTTGTGGTTAAATCACAACTGACATGAAACTTATTAACGTACTTATAACCACCAAGGGAAAATTAGAAGCAAGCTTCAAGACCGTAAAGGAGCAAAGACATCTTCGAGAATAACACCCGTTTGATCCTATTATAGGATATCAATTAACATTTACTACTTGCACTTTGCATACCACCATACTCATTGGGGCTGTTTGTTTGACATATTTAGATAGGATTTAGGTTAAGGAGTTATATTGAGGAGTTATAGTGAGTAGTTAAAAAGTGAGAATTGTAGACAGAAACTCGTTTGGATGTAGTTTTTGTGTAGAGAAGTTAGAGTTAAAACCTTGTTTGGATGTAGATTTAAAATGAGTAATTATTTTTAGTAGTTAAAAAAGTAATGATTAAAAATGAGTTATTTTGATTGATTTGAAAGGAATGATTAAAAATAAGTGGTTAGAAATGATTGAGTAGTTATAAATAAATGATTAAAAATGAATGGATAGAAATGAGAGTTATTTTGAAAAGTAAAATTGAGGAGGAGTTAATAAAAACTCGTTTGGATGTAGGTTTTCAAAGAGGAGTTAATAAATCCTAAAATGAAATCCTAGCTAAATATGCCAAACAAACAACCCCATTGTAATTAAATAAAACTCATAAAGGCATAAAAAGTATAACCACTTCCTTGATTTTAATAAAATACCCAAGAGTTGCTCTCGAGTATTCCAACTTCAATTATTTACGATGAATGACAACTCTGAATTTCAGGGTACACCCATAAAGAACACAAGACAAATTGTATCTTACCCATTAAGTTTCTTTTTTCCAGATTTTGATTTATTCACAACCATCATTGAAAATTCGTAGTGTATTCTACCTGCTTAGCCCCCATTTGATAATCATTTGATTTTTGAAATTTAAGCTTATTTGTACTCAAATTGCCTACAATGTATTCAATCGTTCTTACAATGTATCTATTTTTCCTTAATAAAATATGTGAATGCTAATTAAATTTCAAAAACAAAAACAAGTTTTAGAAAGCTACTTTTTTTTTGTTTTCAAATGGTAAGATGTATATATCCTAGTAGGAAAAAATATATGGTGAGATAGTTGTTGTAGGCTTAAATTTCAAAAATAAAAAATAAAATTATTATCAAATGAGATCTTAATTATTTCAATAGAAGGATCATATATTATATATATATATATATATATATATATATATATTAAATCAAAAAATCAGAGCTTCGGTTCCCCATACATAAAATAACCACACTCATCCTAAAGCTAAGCACTCAAAGACACAAATAGGAAATGGAGGCAAAGTTAAAGATCGCCTAGGGGCTGCGCAGGGGTCGAACGCCCAAATATTGAGTGTATAGTCCTCTTAAAGTCTCAAGTTCAATAGGGTTGTGTAAATTAATTTAGTGACTATCTATAATTAATAGTTTTTTTTTTTTTTTTTTTTTTTGAAACGTCTGTTAATTATAGTTAAAATTTGTGGAAATGCTCGTGTCCAAATATTTAAAGAGTTTCAAATTTTTTTTTTTCCTTTTAGAAAACAAAAATGACTTCAACAATACTGAACACTTGGATAATCATATATATATATATATATATACGATATTTACAGAACTGGGACGGAGCAGCATAACGCCGAAACCAAACAGGACTCTCCACTGTTCTCGAAGCTCAACCAGCGATCAATCAATCGCACCAAGAAATCTCGATCATCTTCTTCACGCTCTCAAATTCCTTCGATTCCACCTTTCAATGGCTTCCAACTGATTCAATTCATCTCTTTCAATTCTCTTCTTCGCATTGCCCTTACCGGCCATTTCCAGATCCAACTATGGAGCCCGACGTGAGCATCGAAACGAGCTCCATGATCAGAGTGGCGGTGCTGCCGATCGGTTCCGTTCCGCCGTCTCAACTCCGGGACTACTTGTCCATGCTTCTTCGCCACCAGGTGATTCCTCTTTCCGCTATAAGTTCGTTCTACACGGAGCATCAGAAATCGCCTTTTGCTCATCAGCCTTGGGAGTCTGGAAGTCTTCGTTTCAAGTTTATTCTCGGCGGAGATCCGCCTAGCCCTTGGGAAGACTTTCAATCCAACCGTAAGATCCTTGCGGTTATTGGTATCTGTCACTGTCCTTCTTCGCCCGATCTTGATTCTGCTATTGACCAGTTCAATGCTGCTTGTAAGGGTTACTCTTCGGCGCTCGTTGAACGATGCTTCGCGTTTTGCCCTGATGATTCTCAGGTTCGAGTTGATTTGTGGTTTGTGTTAATTAGGATCTTGTTGAATGTTAAGTCGGTTATGTTTGGAATAGTTAAGATTTCGAAAGTTACTTATGATTAATTTGAAATCTAAGTAGTTGCCCCGATGATTCTCAGGTTGGAGTTGATTTGTGCATTGTGTTACTTATGATCTTGTTGAATGTTAAGTCGGTTATGGTTGGAAGATTTTTCGATTTCGAAAGTTATTTATGATTAATTAGAAATCCAAGTAGTTGCCCTGATGTTTATCAGGTTCGGAGTTGATTTGTGCTTTGTGTTAATTATGATCTTGTTGAGTGTTAAATGGGTTATGCTCGAAATAGTTTCGATTTCGAAAGTTACTTACGACTATTTAGAATCTAAGTAGTTGCCCCGATGATTCTCAGGTTGGAGTTGATTTGTGCTAATTGTGTTCTTGTTGAATCTTAAGTTGGTTATGTTCGGAATAGTTTCAATTTCGAAAATTATTTATGATTAGTTAGAAATCTAAGTAGATTCTCAGGTTGGAGTTGATTTGTGCTTTGTGTTAACTATGATTTTACTGCAATGTTAAGTCGGTTAAGTTTGGAATAGTTTTGATTCCTAAAGTTGTTTATGACTAATTAGAAATCTAAGTAGCGGCCTCGATGATTCTCAAGTTTGTAGTTGCTTTGTGCTCTGTGTTAACTATTATCTTCTTGAATGTTGAGTCGGTTGTGGTTGTAAGAGTTTCGATTTTGAAAGTTATTTATGATTACTTAGAAATTTAAGTAGTTACAAAATTTTAGATCTGATTATTTGGAATTTTTGCAGCTGGAAGAAGGTAGCAAAAAAGGAGGTAATCTGAGGTTGTTTCCTCCAGCTGACAGGCAAACTCAGGAATTTCACCTGAACACTATGATGCAAGATATTGCAGCTTCTTTGTTGATGGAGTTTGAGAAATGGGTTCTTCAAGCAGAGTCTGCTGGAACTATTTTAAAAACGCCATTAGATTCTCAAGCAAGTCTCAGCTCAGAGGAGGTTTATGTTTAGGTGTCCTAATTAATTGTTTTTATTTATTTGTTACTATTATAGCCATTGATGTCGAAGACTTAGCACATTTCTTATGTAGTAGCTGCAATTTTATCTTTACTCTCAATGAAATAAACCTAGATGCAAAATGCTGTTCTAAATGTTGCCTACTTAATCATTTTACCTTATGAAAATGCAGGTTATTAAGGCGAAAAAGAGAAGGCTTGGTCGTGCTCAAAAGACAATTGGTGACTATTGTCTGTTGGCAGGATCGCCAGTTGATGCCAATGCTCATTATTCTACTTCAATAGATCTTGCTAGGTTAACTGGGGATTTCTTTTGGTATGCGGGGGCTTTGGAGGGAAGTGTGTGCGCGTTACTGGTACTATCCTATAACTAGCATCTTTTTATCCCGCCCGATCTTGATAGGTTATGTTGTTTAGTAAAATGACCTGCATCCATAATGCATGTAGGAGTTTCATATGACGAAGAGGTTCTTATAGGAACTCCATGTCAAGGCATCGTGCATGTGTTGTAGTACTATGGATCTTTTGATAGTTGGGATATTATCAATGTATTCACTTCATTTGATGTAAAAACACAACTATGGTATTAGCTCTGCCAATTGACTTCAATGGAGAAACATAATAGGAGTATCCCATAATAGTTAGAAATTTAGAATAAAGGAAGGTTGTAACGGCAGAGTGTTGACATGGGAATACTGAACTGAGTCGGGATATAATTAATAAGGATGAGAAATAAGTGATGTGACATATAAGAGAGGCAGCTTAAAATTGATTGATTTAAGTGAGTGAGTTTTTTTTTTTTTTTTTTTGGTGTAAAAGAAACATTTTCGTTAATGTTATGAAATAAGGGAAAAATCCCAGACATGGGCTTACAAATATAGTTTCAATTGGAAATGAAAAAAGATAAACTTTAGCAAGAAAAAGTAAGTGAGTGAGAGTAAGGGGTCTCTTTATTGCTCCCGTCTACTGGACAATATTATTGAGTTGACAACAGTTTGTTCAAGTTCCTACCAACTATACATTTGACAAATTCCTTTATTTACTTATTCTTATTAAGAATAAGTTTGACTCGTGCGTCCTTAATATCTGTTAGTAGTCATGAGATTATTCTATACTTTCGGTTTGTACTTATTTTGTTAAATTTGTTTACTTTACACTCGGGATTTCAGATTGATCGAATGGGTCAAAAGGATTCAGCTCTAGAGGAAGAAGTCAGATACAGATACAACAGTGTCATTGTGCATTACAGGAAGTCATTTATACAAGATAACGCTCAGAGGTAGTTGTCTTTCTGTATAAAAATCCTACCGTGTCTCATATGTGTCCACGTATCTAAATTAAAATTAATAAAAATAATTTCAGATACTTATTTTTGCGTGTCTGACACGTGTTTGGGGCGTGTCCGGACGTATCCGTGTCTAACACAAATTCTTGACGAATTTTAAGGTGTCCGTGTAATATTGATTAATGGTATTGGGGCCAGTGGTCTCCAAGGGGTGGCGCAGTAGTTGAAGACTTGGGCTTTGAGGGTATGCTCTCCTCAAAGTCCTAGGTTCGAGACTCATCTGTGACATTACTCCTTCAATGTCTCTGGTGCCTGGTCTAGGGACGGGCATGGTTACCCTTGTTTCAAAAAAGTTATTGGGGCCAGTGAAAAGAGGTAATGAGGTTTTAGTGCGGTGGTCATCTACTTAGGATTTCTAGAAATCCAATGTGCTTCTTTTGTAACCAAATATAGCAAGGTCATACAATTGTCTCAATTAGTCTAAGTGCATGTAAACTAGTCTACACACTTACATATATTTTCCTTACAAAATTATGTTTTTGATAGAATAGGTAAAAATATTTATGATTCTTTGGAAAAATCTTTCGTTTGTCTTCTTCAAAATTCACCTTTTGCAACTCAACTAACATATATGAGAACTTTCATGTGCTCTTGAATCTCTGATATGTTGTTTCATATATTTGTCCCTTTGGTATTCTGATAAGAACCCAACTACTTTTATTTATGTATGAACCCTAAGGACATTATAGAGGCCTTAGTCTCTCCCAAATCTCA
>JBBMKA010000022.1:871675-898455 GCA_037833695.1 Sechiopsis laciniata | reverse complement strand
CAAGCTCATGTTTCGACTCAAGATTATCTTTTTCGAGATTTATCCACACATGTTCGTGCATAAACCTCGAAAAGGGGGCATTTGTTGACTGAGAAATTTTGGCCAATCATAGATCGCCACGTCATTATCCCAAATTTGACGAAATTAAATTAAATTTTGAGACAATATTTCTCAAAATTGATTTGAACCAAAAGTTAGTTTTTCTTGAATTTGGGTCAAAATTAAACCACACCAAAGTTCATTTAGTAAACCGAACCAAAAAATCCAAATCCAAAAGACCAAGCCCAAGGGCTTGGTCTATCAAGGCCCAAGCCCACGGTTCATAAGAACTCTATAAATAGAGAAGCTCTCCTTCATTTGAAGGGGTCAGAAATTTGAAGCTCAGAGAATTCCACCAAATCGAAGACTCTCCAAGCAAATCTGCAAACAAGCAACCAAATACGAAGAACGCTTATCATGTTCTTCAAATCAAGAACAAACATTCAGAGAGAACGAATCAAAGAATCAAGCATAGAGATCAAACCACTTTCGCACAAAATCAACTCAAGACTCAAGTTCAACTCCACGAATCAAAATTTCTCCGGAAATCTCGTGTGAACAATTATGTTTATCTATTTATTTTTTAAAAGTTTTATTTAAAGTTAACGGGTTTTTTTTTTATGTTTATCTTTTAATTTATTAGGTATATATTTTATTTATATTTATAATTTATATAAAAATACAAAATTAGTTTTAAAACATGAAAATAGTTTTTTTTTACACACCCTTTTTTATACCGTTTGAAAAAAAAACTGTTAGAAAATAAATAATGGTAAACTTTTTTTTTTTTTTTAATGTTCTTTCCTTTATATGATCCAATATTTATATAAAAAAAATGTTATTTCATATTTCTTTTTTTTTTTTAACATTTTTATGGTATCAAATATTTTTTCATTTAATTAAATAATCTAAAATTATTTAAAAATATTAGATCATATTGTCTTTATTAAAAAATAAAAATGAAGTGTTGATAATTCAAAATCAAAATAAATTATAATCAAAATATAACATTATTTTAAATATTTTATTAGTATTCTATTATGGAATATCAATCCAGCAAACCAAATTCTCGATTACGAAAAATCCAGAATCCAAAGAATTTGGATTCCAACTTGTAAACAATAGAGGCAAAAGATGGTCATCACGATATTTCCTACCATGGAAATATTAAGAACTTAGGTCAAATTTCGAATGGGTCGGTAACTTGATAATTTTATGAGCAATACATTTCTTTCTCCATCAATTAAAGCCAATTTTTTTTTAAAAAAAAGTAAAAATATTTGGTTTTAAGATGGATCCTTAGGTAAGTATTACTCTAATTTTATTGTTTGGTAAAAATCAAATTTTATACCATGGTTACGGGTTCAATCTCTAGAATCGATATTTGGCTAGCTCTCATTTATTTGACAGCAATATCCTCTTTACTGCTCACTTTTTTAGTACTTTATATAACATAATTTTTTTATTAAAATGATGATTAGACTAATTTTGTATTGCAATATATTGATGAATAAATTATTTTCATTTTTATGTAAATTTAATTTTTAAAAAGATAATAAATATAAAAATAAATTAAAAAAATATTTAAAGACTAAAAGTGGCCATTATTCAAATGCCAGGGTAAAAATGTTTTTTTTTAGTTCTAAAGAACAAAAAGATAATTTTTACCTAAAAGCTATTTGCCATGGTTTCGTTTTTGAAAAAAAATAATTTGAATTTAGTTTTTAAAAAATAATCATTTGAATTTTCTCTTTCCTCACACCTCTACGTAAATTTATTAATAACGTGAACTACATAATCGACCAGCCAAATTAAATCTTTTTAATAGATAAATTAACTCTAATATTTGTCTTCAAAAAAAAAAAAAAAAAACTCTGATATTTAAATAACTCATCAAAAGTAACTTTTTTTAAAAAATAATAATAATAATTCAAAAAATTCCATGATAATGTTTAAAATATATTGAGATTTCGTTTAATATATATATATATATATTTATTTATTTATTGAGATTTAAAAATAAATGAATATAAAGTTTAGGTCCATTTAATAACTATTTAATTTTATGTTTAAAATTTAAGCTATAAATATTACTTCCACAATAAAATTTTGATGTCTGATTATTTTATTTTATTTTATTTTTTTAAGTCTGTTTCAAAATCAAATCCTAAAACTTAAAAATAGTTTTAGAAAACCTTTTATTTTTGTATATGGGTACAGACTGAAATGGTTAGAGATATAAAGTCATGTGGTGAATTTCTTCGAAAATCAATATATAGAAAACAAAAATATCAAATAATTATTTTCCAAAAATAAATTGCTCGACTCGTTTGGAAATCAGTCGGCGTCAAAAGTGGAAACATTTGGCAAAAAATTAATTAGAAAGAATTTTGGGGATGGAATTGAAATTACCCAGTTTCTTCGGGGCTTTTGCCCAATTGTGACGCTAGATGATCCCTACAAGGGAACTGCCCATTGGCTTAAAGATTTTTCGATACGACAAGCTGACGTGCGCTTATTCTTTCTCAACACGTGGCAGCCTATTATTGGCAAACTTGTGAAATAAAAGGACCGTACGTTGCATACATGGAGAGCGGTAAGGAATCAGGATGCAACCTCTAACCTAGATCTGGACCTTCTATCAATCGAGTTTATGGTTTTTTTTAACTCTAAAAAAATGAATTTTTCCTTTGGTCCAAACACCTTTAAATATGCTGTCAGAAAAAAAAAAAAAAAAACCCATAAATATGTAGATGTGGTTCAGGGGTTGGAGAATGACTTCTTTATACCAAATGGGTCTTATACCAAATGAGTCAGTAGTGCAATCGTTTCATTGTTTTGTGGTAAACCAATTCAATACCAACGTCACAAGGTCGATCCCAAGAATCGGTATTTATTCCCTCTCTCTTGATATTTCGTTTTCCTCCGTGGGTAACTACTTGGGAAGTCCCAATGTTGCACCCATTTATATAGATGTCTGATATCCTTATATCACTATATTTCTTTGATATAAATATTTTTTTATGAATACTAGGTGATATTATTATTATTATTTTTTTAGAAGACTATACTGGGTGATATTAGATTTTATGTTTCTTTGTTAGGAATCGAACATGAGATGACGTAAATTTACCTAAAGTTCCAAAAATACCCTTACAATAATCATATAATTTTTTACATTAATTTAATATCATTTTAATTTATATAACATACTTCAAACTTAATTAATTATGAATTTCAATAAATTTAGTTTATTTATTTATTTTTAAATAGTATATTCTATTCTTTCATATAATATTTTGTTCAATCAATTTATTCATATTTATTAAACATTCTTAACTTCAATTTAAATATGAATGTTTTTTGAAAAAAAATTATAAATTTAATTCTAATTTTAATGACATATTCATTGTTTGTATATGTTCTATAAGTTTGTAATATATATGAATATATGTCTAAGTAGGCTTAACCAAGCATTAATTGACATATATTATGAATAAAATGTTGTAATATACCAAATAAGTAAGGGGCAAAAATGTCCTTAACAAATGCCCTTTACATAGGAATCTAGAAAATCATGTTTTAAAAGGACATCCAAAATGGGTCAAATGTCATCTAGATGAGCATCCTAAGATACTCGGACATCTTGAAATGCTCGGGTATCTCAAATTCATGCAAAACAAATGAAGTAATCCAAATGCTCAATTCATGGAAATCTCGAATTACCTCAAAGTGAACGGTCTCTTAAGACTTTTTGTTTTCGTAATCAAGATGCCCATTTCATGGGAATCTTGGATTACTTCAAAGTGAGTGACTTCTTAAGACTCTTGTTTTTTACCAAGCGGAGTTGGTTGTGCCCATTTCAAATCCCCACTATGAAGTTTCTTTATCTCTGTAACACTTTTCACAGGTTATTATAAATAAAATAAAATAAAATAAAAAGAATTTTATTAAAATTACCCGAATTTATTAGACATTTAAAATGATAAAAACTTAAATAGAATAAGCCTCACAAAACAAGATCTAAAATGATATTATAACCTTCTTAATTAATGGTTTTTATGAAAAATTAAAAAATTACAATTTAGATCCGTTTCTTAATTTTTTATTTTTGTGAAAGTTAAATTTATAAACCATATTTTTATGAATGAGTTTTTTTGTTTGGTTATCTATTCAATATCAAGGTTTTCAAAAATAAAGTCCGTGTTTGGAGACTACAAAAATTAGTTTTAAAATATTTCTTGTTTTTAAATTTGACTACAAAGAAAGATGCATTAGGGTGTGTTTGTTTTTTTATAGAAAAGAGTGGAGTAGAGTGGAGTGGAAGAGAATAAAATGGTTAATAGTAGTTTGAAATGATTATCTTATCGTTTGAGGATTGAGATTAACAGTAGTAGAGTAATCAAGTACTTGTTTGGAGATTGAGGTTAATAGTGATTGAGTGATAAATTTGATGTGAAGTTTAATAAAATTTAATGTAAAATTTGATAAAGGAGTTAAAGAGTAGTTTAAAATGGTTAAGAGTGGTTGTTTACTACAAAAAAAACAAACGAATGATTTTTTAGGAGTGGTTATTAACCAAAACAAACATACTGTCTTTTTATTACTTTATTTAATAAATTTTATTAGTCAAATTAAACCTCCAATGATAATTTAAAATATTTTTTTAGTCAAATATCGATTTTTAAGATTGAATTTTGTGATCGTAAAGTTAAATTGGCAGACAATCAATCAAATTAGTCAACAACCTATCAACTCTTTTAGTGATAAATTTAAAATAATGTAAGATAATAACTATAACTTATAAATTAAACGAATTTATTTGACAACTAAATGTTGTAGGGTTAAACTATTAGGTAGTGCGAACATCAATTTTAAAATCAATTGGCAATGACAGGAGTAGTCCACCTACTTTATAAACACTATGAGATATCTTCACCTTATCAATGTGAGATTCTCTACATAAACGACAAATTTCGAGAGTATAATCAAATTATGCATCAGTTGGTCTCGACACTCTCGAAAATATCAACAAAAGGAGAGAGAGCATATATTAAGAAAGTTTAACAAAAACCGATCAAATGGACCAATTCAAAATTTTTAGTATAAAAACTAGATTTTAAGATTTTAAGATTTATGGAATACACTCAAAAAGTATATGAACCAATTAATATTTTAACCTAAAAAGTGTTAACTTATTTTTAAAAAAAAAAACAAAAAACAAAACAAAACACACACACATTATTGATATCGAATTCGTATAATCAGACTTAAAGAGACATGTAAGGAATAAAACAAGTAAGGGGTTCTTTATGAGCTCTGACATTAGTCCAAAGTTGAATTGTAGCTAAAAAATAGCTTACACTCTTACTTGCTTTGTTCAAAATATAAATAATGTTATTTTAGCATAATCGCTGTTGTTGATTTAATATTCGTCTTTAGGTTGTAACATTTTCGTTACACATTTAGAGAGTGATTGAATTTTGGAGTTTAGGAGAGTAAAAGAGATGAGAGGAGAGGAAGAAGAAATGGAGAGAAAATTTAGTGATTTAGAGAGATGAAATATTTGTTTAGAGATTGGTGTTATGAAGAAAGAGAAGAAGAAAGATTGATGTGATGTTTATTTTATATATATATATATATATATATATATATATGATATAATTAAATAATAGGTTTGATGTGATGTTAAAATTGAAAAAATAAAAATAGTTAAAAATTAGATAAAATTTAATATAATTAAATAAAATGTTTTATAATGAGTTGATGAGGAATTGAGAGAAGTTGAAATGAGTTAAGAAAGGTTGTGATGTACTAAAAATAAATACAGGGTTGACACTCTTCTCCTTCAACCTCTAAATCCAATCACCGCCTTAAACGACAGTAGTTACACTCCTTATTTCCACCGCGAACGTTGATTGTGGAGGTTCAATTCAAAAGGTTTAGAGATGTCCAATTGAAGGATAAGAGGCTCTCTTCGATTGACTTTTTTGCTTTACTTCATATCTCATTTGGATCCATTTCCAAATTATATCCATAACACACATCATCAAAGTCCATTTCATTTTGTATATGTTAACCAACACATGATCCTTCTATTAGTTCAATTAACATCAACTCGACTTTGAATAATTGAAAATCCATTTTAAACTTTAAAATCAACTATAAATTAAAGTCACATTTTGATATACCAACATGTCATTTTTTTTATAAAAAAAACTTAAGAATAAAATATATAAACAATATTAATTTAAAAATTAAATTCAAAGTAATTACAAAATTGAAGTTCAATGGCTATAAGTACATTTTATTTATTACCAAATAAGATATGAGTTTGCCAACAAGAGCATGACTTTATCGACATCTTATACAATCTAGTAAAACCATGAAGTTACAGGTATGAATGACTTTCAGATTTATTTTATTTTGATTATTGAACTTTCAAATATTCAATTTTAGTCTTTAAACTTAAATGGGGTGTTTGGTTGCAGGTGAGATGAGAGGAGATGTTGATAGCAGAAAAACCTTGTTTGGAGTGTAGAGAGATGAGATGAGATGACACAAAAATTTGAAATAAATTTATCATTGAATAGATCGTTAAAATTTCAATTATTAAGAAAGTAGTAGAAAATATATTTACGTGAAACTTGTAAAAACATATTCTTCTAGAAAATAAAGAAATGAGAAATAGTAGGATATTATGATCTTATTAAGCAAACAAAATATATTATGTAGTAGTTAAAATATTTGTTTCCTAACACAGAAATTTAAAAAAAAAAAAAAAAAAAAAAAAAAACTCATAACCTCAAAATATTTCTTTATTTTTCTTTCTTTTACCAAACTTTATTAAATTTTGCTTATTATTTTAATTATTTTTTAAAATATTAACTACTTATAAAAAAAAATAACTAAAATATCCTTTTAGTCTATTTACTTTTAATTTTGTTTTATTTTGATTCTTTTACTTTTAAATGAATATTTATAACGATAATAAAACTAAAATTTAGTATTTGTTGTTAATTTATTACTATATTTTATTTATAAATTTGTTCTTATTCATATTTCATAGTTTAAGAAATATGTTTACCTGAAATTTTTTATTAAAAAAATGGAAGTTTTTTATGAATTAAAATTATTATTAATTAATAAATTTTTATGAAATAATTCATTTCAAGATCGAATCCTCAAACGTAGAATTAAATTGGAATACAACTAATGAACCAAGTGAACACACTATTGACTTTTTTGATAGGGTTAAAATTACTTTTGGAAAGACATTTAAATATTGATGTTAGTCGAGATTAAAATATATGTTTGATTTGATATAATAATAATATAATTATTATAAGTATTTACTGTTATATTAATATATATTTAAATAATAATAACATTATAACCACAAATATATCAAACATAAAAAATAAAATAAGAAAACAAATTAAAAAAAAATACAAATAAAAACATGACATGTTAAGGAAAGAGAAGATGAGAGGATATGATATGAAGAACACCTTGGGTCAAATGAGGTGTTGAAGTCAACACCTTATTTCATTTCATCCCAATATAAACACACCCAAAAAGAAGTTTAACATTGACTTCTAGATAAATTTAAAATTGAAACTCTATCAATAATGTTAATAGTTTTAATATAAGTAAAGAAAGTATGTGAATATATTTTTAAAATTTATAGAGAAGTATAATTATTAAAAAAAAACAAATAAAATTTAATAAAGACAAACTTTAATTTATTAGGAAACTTTGAAGACTAAAATTAAACATTTAAAATTTTAGTAATTAAAATAGAATAAATTTAAAATTCATAAACCAAAATAAAATAAATTTGAAAGTTCATAAACTAAAATTAAAATTTTGAAATTTTATCATCAAAATGGAACAGCCATGGGGAGTTTGTTTCCCTAATTTATGGAGAATTTAATAATTATTCCTCAAAAAATTATATTTAAATAAAGTTTTTTTTATAACTATTTAAAATAATTACCAAACAAATTTTTATCAAAACTACTTCACCAAAAAAAAAAACATTGAAACGAGACTTTTAATTATAACCCTTCATTTTTAACTTTTCAATATAATTTTTCATTCAAAACTTCATTCAAACATCATTTCAAAGTCTAACCACCAATATTGTACTTTAACATTATTATTAATTTAGTTTTTCACTTATTTAATATTAAGAAGAAAAAGAGCCCACATATCCGAGAGCAAATTGAAATATATATATTTTAAAGAAGTTCAGAAAATGGAAGAAAAAAAGAGAGAGTAAAAGTGAGAGGGGGCAAGGCGAAGCTGACAAGGAAGTGGAACAAAGAAGGGGAAACCCAAAATAATTATACCCTTTCTTTACTCGCTTCTCAATCCCTTTTTCTCTCCGCCGATGATGCTTAACCACGACTGGCTCACCGCCGCCATGGCCGACGACGCACTCGTCGTCGACTTGCTGCTCCGCTTGAACCAGCAGTCGCACTCCGCTTCGCCTTCCAAATCTCCTCTTCCGCCAGTCCTTCCCTTCTCTTGGGGGATTCGCCAGCCCAGGTCCAGAACCGCCACCACGGCGACGCCGGCGATGGAGGTTAAGGATCTTGACTCTACTAGATGCAGTCCTACCACGCCGTTTTCCTGGAGCGCCGAAGCCTCTCCTTCTGCTACGCTTGACGGTTTCGAAGACTCTAGTCCTCCGCCTGCTGCCTCTTCCAGATTCAAGGTATGCTGATTGTTGTTGTTTGTGTGCTCTGCTTTTCCGATCTTTTTGTTTTTTGTATTTTTCTGTGAGTTCTTGCTTCCGGTGGTGTCGGTTGTGGAGTTCCGACGGCCGGTGGCGGTGGCGATGAAAACGTTGTTATATCGGAGAAGCCGAGTATATTGTTTCGTCTGTCCGTTTTGTTTTTCCAAGAATGTGATTCTGAATCGTGAAATATCTCATGATTTGTTCCTCATTATCTTCTACAGCGAAGCGAAATCGAAATTCCTCTTGATTCAGTATTGTGAAATCTCTCGTAATTTCTTCATCATTTTCCTCTAATCGAAATTCCTCTCGCAGAGCTCACACAGTTCTGCAAATCTCTCAATTCCATAACCGCTCTGTATTTCACGAAACAGATTCGAATTCTCTCCATCAATGGCGGAAAATCCTCGCGAAACTGCTCGTTAATTCACAAATCTCCATTACACCGCCAGATTCTCCACAAACCTTCACGTTCACGTGAAGAGAGGAGGTTAGCGTTTTCTTCTCTCCTCAATCGTCGATTCGAAATCCCTCTCAATTTCTTCAAATTGACCAAAACGCCCTTCCAATCCTTCGCTAGATTCCAAATCCTTTCAAATCGTACACCTCCAGTCGCTATTTCGTCACGCACAAGATTTCTCCACTGCACATCTCTCTTCCAATCGCCGACGGCTTACCGCCATTGAAAGCGCCTCGAAGCTTCCCTTACGGCCATGGTCCTTTTCTCTTTTTGACCGTACTGCCACCGTACGCGTTAAAGATTCGTCTCAAATCGCGAGGGTATTCTGGTCATACTGACGAATTCCGACCCGCTCCGATCGAATCGGATCGGGTCAGGGTTAAGTTTGATGCGGACTTAAGGGAAATTATCAGGTGTGTTGACGGTTCACGGTTGGCTTTTTTGAAATGGTGTTAAAAATGGAAACCCATTGTTTATGATTAATGGATAGAAGAAGTAGAATTATAATAATACATGTGGACGGATTTGAATTTTGCGTCGTGGAGATGGTTGGAGGAAGAAAATAAAAAATAAAAAAATAAAAAATAAAATAAAATAAAATAATGGAATTTGTTTGTTTGAGTTGGATTTTGGGTATGAAGAGGAAAGAGGAAAATCCACGTGACCAAGTCATGCGAGATGGGAAAGCAAAAACAATAGTGGTCGCAATCTTAAAGTGACCTCGTGGAATTCATGATGTGGCGTGCGATTCTCGTATATCCGAATTTTTGTTATATTTCTTGTACGAGTGTGAAGGGGAAAAGAGAAATCGGAGTTTCACTCTCCGGCAACCGATCGAGAAGATAATAAGGAATTTTATCAATAAATTCACTCGTAGGCTCAAACCTAAGACCTCTAAAAGAGTATGCCTTAAAAGTTTCAAGTTTCAATCATTGAGGCTGCCCTTGGGAGCAAGAATGGATATTGTTACCATTTCATCTCTTTTGCCTTTGTTAGTTGTGTACGGATTAGTTTAAGTCCATTTCAACTATTTTTGTTGGTAACTGTTTGATCCTATTATATAACTCGTACTAATTAATTTTTAGGTTGGTGGCGCTATATGTATATTGAATTCATAACCTCTAAACTTTGTGTTAGTATGCTAAATGTTATTGAGGCGGTTGGAGTTTATTTGATCTTTATGATTATTGTTTTGTAATATTGACTCTTGTTATTGGGTGTGTGGATTTAAACTTTACGTTATTTGTTTTGTGATCATGATTAAGAAATAATATTTAGCTCATGACATTGTTGAATTTGTAATATTAAGAAATAGAATTATAAAAAAGATGGAAAATGAAAAATTGAATCATTTTTTCTTCCTCTCTCTCTGAATTGTCAAAAATGTAATGGTGGTGTGTAGGAAGATACCTAACATGTACTAGTATGCGACCAAGTATCATCGATGCTTATTAATGTGTTTGGAGTTGACTTTTACTCATTGTTAGTTTGTTTTAAAATATTGTTCCTTATTAGTGGGTTTGGTGTTGACTTGGAAAATATGTTAGTTATTTTGTGATATGTTTGGAGTGTTTTAAACTCTAGTCAGTTGTTTACTTGTTTTGTAATGTTGATTATTGTGAATATGTTTTGGAGTTAGATTTTATGTTCATTGTTTGGTAATATCCATTCTTATTGATCTGTTTGGATTTGGTTTTTTCAGGGTGCTGCTGCAAATGAATCCGCGGCTGGTACTGCTACAAAGAGGTCAAGACGAAAAAAGGTAATTAAAAAATAAAAACTTTTTTGGGGAAATAAATTATGGATTTGTTGGGTATGGCCGTAAAAGCTAAGCATTTAATTTGTTGCTGACTTTAAGTGAGTTGTTGGCTTGCATTGTTCTTGAAGCATGAATGGTTGGTTCAACTACCAATTGTATTTCCAAGACAGTAACGAGAACCTTATTATACTTTTATTTAATGTCACATTCTTTTGTTGTTTGTTTTCCAGACATTTGCCGAACTTAAAGAAGAGGAAAGCATGCTTTTGAAGGAGAAAATTCATCTTACAGAGGTATAATCTAACTTTACATATGTATGATTCTTTCATTCTATAAATTGAAGTAGGAAGAACTTTAAATTTATAATTTTTTAAAAATATTTCATTGTTTTTGATGACCCAACTTACTTTTTAAACAGGAACTTGCCACTCTACAAGCAACCTTCGAAGAACAAAGAGCCAAGCATGAGACTTTGAAAAAAATGAAGGTAATTCTGCCTTTATCTTCGACATGTCTGCATTCTTTTTCCATGAACACCTGAACTACTGTCTTTTTGTGTTTGTAAAGTTTCAAAAAGATTGATTGAAGGGTAGCAAAGATGTTAACGTTTCACAAACATCAAAGATTGTGTTGGGACCCTAAAAGTTATACGTTCATTTTATAGTGGTCATCTATTTAGAAATTAATTTTCAACGAGTTATTTTGATAGAAAAATGTTGTAGGATCCGTCAATTTGTTTCGTGAGAATAGTCAAAATGAATGGAAGCTACGAAAGGCACCACAAATATGTAAATAAATAAAAACCCACGAAGATTCTTGAGAGCACATTCTAAAACAATCTCTTGCTTTCTTACCAGGTTTTTGATAAAATAATCTTACTTTATACAGGTGGATTTCAACTTGAAATACACAGAGAAATTCAGTGCAAACTCCAATATGATGCTGCCCGAGGAATCTTCATCCACATTAACCCATCAAAGGGAAAGCTCTAACATTCCTCCAGCATTACCATTCACCACAGAATCAGGTTCTTTCGAGGCTCAATCGCAGACGAAAAGCAAATCGACCGAAGAAGGTTGCGTGTTTTTCTTACCAGATTTAAACATGATACCCTCAGAGGATTGACTAAGGTGAAAATACATTGATTCTCCCTCTCTTTTATCTCTCTGATATGACATGGTCATTGGCCCTATGACTTACAATTGGGTGATGGCAAAAAAGTTTGCTATCTAGGAGAAGAAGGCTCAAAAAGACTGTGTTATAGTATTGGTTTAACATTTGTTAATTCCTAGGTTCTACAATATTATTTTTTTGGTTTAAACCAATTGTTGAATCAGGCTAGAATTGTGTTAGGTTTGATTCCATTTGTTGTAGCCTTTACTTTATAGGTACATAGTCACTGAATTTGTTTGTCTGGACTTTTGTTATAAATGGTTTTTTTAATTTGCCCATTTTTACTTCACTGCACCTCTCTCTTTTCATGATGCATTCTTACACATGATGTTGACACAAAAGTGACAAAGTATCTAAATGCGATTTTTTTTTTTTTTTTCAATTTTACTAGTAACTCAAGCATGAAAATGTATGTTACATAGTGATTAGGCATCTAAATCACTAAGAATTAACTTTGCGTGGATTCCTTACAATAAAATATAATAGGATTAGATAGTCATAATTTACAAATATTAATAAATAAAAAATAGGGACAATATGCAAACTATTGAAGAGTATAATATTCTTTGAGTTTAGAAGATTTTTGGATATTTCATATTGATATGATCTAATGTATCTATTTGGTTCTCAACATATCAAAATTATAAATTTAGACTGAAAATTTCTTAATTCACATGTCTCGAGAAATTCATTAATTATAGCATTTCAATTATAACTAATAAATTAAATAACTTTAGATACAAAATTGAGAGCTCACACTATTGACTAAATAAATATGAGCAATAGTTCATAAGTGTGCCCATCACCGATATTGAATTTAAAAAAAAAAAAGACTAAATAGAATAAATCTAAAAAATAAAACATTAAATATGTAATTTAACAAGTAATCATTTAACTTAAATATATTTTTAACAGTTACATCTCAGATTCGTGTCAAAATATGAAATATGTGTGTAGAAATGAAAACTTTTGGTAACCAAAGATTCATCTCAACTTCTCTTCAACGAGCTCGATGCATCTATATAAAACGAGCTCTACTGGGTTTAAGGCACACTCCATGTCCACTGCAATCTGATCGTAGTTGTCGGTGTCGTTCTTGTTCTCCGACATTATGCCCGTCACAAGGGTTCGGAGAGGTAGAAGCCATTCATTATAGGACTTCTGCAAATTACTCTTCAACAACACTCCAGTGTAGTTTGTCTTTCCTGTTCCATGAATTTTTATAATAATTCTTATAAATAAACATATTAAGAATTCATATCTTCAAGCAGTTCAGCTTGGCCAGTCCTTTGCATGGCTCAGATAAGATAAAAAGTGCATGCCAAAGCAGAACTAAATTATTTAGCAGCAACTTTTATGGAAAAATGTTGTATACTAAAAGACACTAATATTAACATTCAGCAGTGGTACCTGTTGCCTCTGTTATCAGCACATATCTGTATAGATTGAGAGCCGAAAGAACCTATAACACGACAAAATGTCAACCGGATATATTAAAGAACCGAGATGAAGAAAGCCGAACCATTTGTTCGTAATATCCAGCCCAGAACCCAAATACTTTGACATCCTTCTGCAAGCTTCAATTTCTTATATATTGGTTCAAAAAACATATGTATTTTCCATGCTTATTTTGCATTGTATAGATCACTAAGCATATGAACATCACTATCCACTAAAACTCAGATTTAAACAGTTGTATTAGTGATAGAGATGTCCGATATCGATGTGCTTGAAGATGGTAAGAACTAGCAATCAAAGGCAAGACTCGTAAAAATGATAATAAATCACAGGGAGATATAATATGAAAGGGCAAGAAAGTTATGTTATATAGTTGTCTATATACCGCATCACTCTGTTCTGGAAGCTCTGGAGGCCCCCCTTTAGGAGGTCTCAAAACCTGCTCCACCAATTCTAGGATACTTGCAGTCCAAAATGATGGTTTTGGACGTGCTTCTGTATCGACTTGCTGAACGTCGCTCGAAACTCTTTTTCGGCAAACTTCCATGTGCATTACGCCTTTGACAAGACCTAAAAGGAGTGCAACCTATTTAAAGGTTTAACCACAAAGTCAGAGATGTTGCTAGAACTTGGATGAGTATTACAACATTTAATTGAAAAGGGATGGCTAGATCAGGTTTACCATAGAGGGAGAGTCACTATTCACAATCAGGGCTCTTAACATGTCGAACCTTTCGGAATATGGAATATCAGCAAGTAACTGGTTACGGAACTCGGCATAAGTCAGTTGATATCATCAAAGAAAAATTGCACGGTGTAAAAAACATTAAATTGTTGAACTTTGCCTTGAGAAACAGCAGATATAAGAAACTCGCCTTTTTTAATAAATCAAAAGCATTCTTCCTTAGCGTTGTATCTGGTGCATACATGATAACTATCTGAACAGCCTGAAATGTAACTTGACCAACAAAGAAGAGTTTAGACGATCCTCAGCAATTTAAAATAAAAAGATTAGATGCTCCATATATGGGATCTGAACAACACGAGATACTACCTGCAAAGCAGCAAATAAACTCGGCATGTACGATGCGAAGTCAATATGTTTATCATCGAAACTTTCAGAGCCATTAATGCAAAGCAAGAAGTCAATAGCATGTTTCTTTAGTTTCCAAGACAGACCAGCAAAAGTGAGTATGTGCCTGAACCTGCCAATAGCTTGCCATCTTTCAGTTTGTTTGGTAGTTAGTTCATCTTTAAGAGCACTCATTTTTTCTTCCGCAACCTGAGCAACCTCTTCGGAAATGTAACCCCAAAGAACTGCATGAATAGTGGCAAACAAATAACAAGGCAACGATTTAAAACCGATCAATTAAGCATACAAGTAATTCTTTGAAACTAATGAACACAAACCTGAAAGAGATGCACCATGCTCAATGTAGGAAAAACAAGCAGTATAATTATCTTCATCCTCTGAAGTACAGAAAATGAACAAGGAATGATGAGTGGACTGAAGGGGGAAAAAATACAAACTTGATTAGGAAAACCAACAGGGCTTACCGCCAATGATGTAAGAAATTTTGCCAATATCTGTTCCATTGATAAGACCAGCATATGACAATCCACAGGATGGAAGAAAGCGCGACAACTTTGAGACAAAAGGAAGACAGCTTGAAACTTCATCAATCATGCTGACCGAAAAGAGAGCCTGCATCACAGACACATTTGAGATATTTTCAAACTCTATCGACACCCCAACTCGTGCTTTATGGTTTCACATTTTCATTTGAATAGACAACATACCATGATTTGCATCACATAAAGCGCAAGCAGAGAGCGGATCTTTTCTTTTACGTCGCCATCCTGCATCATAAATTAGAAGATCCTCAGGAATGGTTGATAATATCACAAACATCAAGAAAATCCTTGAAAGAAAGAACTATAGCACATCAAAGCAGCACATACCAACTTTTCACAAACAGACTGGATGGAACTGGCAATGTCCATCGCTCTGCTATATGAAGTGGCACATTTCACATCCCCATCACTTGTTTCAAAATCCACAGCTTCAAGTGCATTGAGGACAACGGGAACTACTACTTTTATTTGCTCAAAATGACGCCTCCGAATGGAACAAATCACTGACGCCAAAAAAGAGAAACAAAAACAAAATATTTTATGGGCCTATAGATAATTATACAAAGCAATTATTTATTTAAAGGCAAACCACACAAAGGACAGTCCATACCAATTTGTTATAGAAGATGCTCTACTCATGAATGTATATTAAGAACTTTCATGAGAAAGATAATGTATCTTAATAAAAGGCTTCATAAGCAAACTCTAAGGACAAACAATCAATGCTAGGGTGGAGGATAAATCGTTGGATTCTGGAAGAATTCAAGGATAATAGTGCCAGTATCAACCCCCGATAGATGGTCCACGGATGGGGATGGCCGTCAAACCAAGCAATCCAACCACTCTCCCCACAAAGATATGCTTCTTACTTAGTTATTACCTTTTGAGAGCCCGCTTAAAAAAGGGGCAATGTAATTGGTTGCCTTGGTCATCTGGAAATCTAATGCCTGAAGCAATTGCAATAATTGTTATTGAAGAAACTAGAATATGAAAATAATCCACCATGTTAAGCAAGAACAAGTTTGAAATGAACTTAGTTCCTCAAAAGACACATATAAAGATATAAGAGCTGTAATTTACAATTACCATATGAAGGTATTAAGAATTAAAGTGCAATTCATTTACAAACACATACCTCCATATGCTTTCACTTGAATGCATGGTAATAGAGGAAAATAACTTATTGTTGCATCAACCTACTAACTTGAGCAAAGTTGGATACAAGAGTGGAAGATCTAGTAATCTAATTCCACAGATCATTAACTTCTAATTAAAAAACATCATTTTGGAAAAGATAACACGATCCAAATGCAGGGGAAATAAGAAAATATTACAGATATCGACCTCAACCAGTAGAACTAAAAGTTCCATGCCTAATCGTTCTTTAATAGCAAATAAACTACCCAGTTATGTTTATGAGAAAGTTATTACCGAAGTACCTCGCAAAGAATCGACAGCATATCCCGTGGACTACATGTTGTGACAAACCTATCAATAATATTATCAACAATCTCCAAACATCCGCCTGTTCCTACAAACTTGGAAACTGCCTTTGGAAGATCAAACGAAAGAGTATCAATAGTTCCCTGCAACATTTGTAGACAAAAGTTTCAGCTGGGCAAAAGAATGAAGGATAGCAAAAACCATACCACATAAAATTCCAGAGATATCAAGATGAACTTTAAAAAACCAAAAAAAAAAACATAACCTGGTCTAATAAAGGAGAAGATATAAAGCGATAAATCTCGTTGAGGACTTCAAAAGCATCGCTCTCTGTATCAACATTGTCCAATTCTGTTTCAGCAGCCTCCGAAATAGAATCAAGGTAACTCACCAGCTCAGATACTAAGGCTTCAGATTGATGGGTGTCTCCATTTTCAATCGACTTCATAATAGAAAAAACAGATTGTTAAAGTCCGGCCATTGACCAGATACTAACACAAAACAAGAGAAGTCATGGGCTCCTTCGTCATAGGTTAATTTGAAAAAGAAGAAGGTATATAATCTAGATAGTATGAAGTTACGTCTCAAAACCAATTGAATTGACATTGAGTGAAGTAGCACATACAACTTATAAATGCTAGAAGGTCATTTTCTAATACGTGATCCTCAGCAGATGGTGCTTCTTTAGGTTCATCATTCTTAAATTAGATCTCAATTTTATTTTTACTGGATCGAATGCTCGTTTGTGTGATACCATAAGATATAGTATCAAGTTCCATCCCAAAACCAATTCGCATCGTAGTAGGAAAACTCTCACTTTTCCAATATGGGATACTCAAAACCGAGTCTAATTTTTAATGCAAACTACCGATAGTTTGATTTTCCTTCACATTCATTACACAAAATCTTCAAAATAACAGTTCTATAAGCATCCAATTTCAATTCCTAACTGAAAAAATAAGGTCCCTATAGTCGCTTGATTAAATGGAGCAGCAAACAACCAGAAAATCAGGGAGAAATTGAAGTTCGAGCATAAAGATTTTCAGAGTGAAGCTTTTAGGTCTTACCTTTGAGCAAGCTGAAAGTATTTCACGGAGGCGAAGCACTGAAGGACGAACATCGGAAGGCTCGGGGAGTTGAAGCTTAGATAAACAGTGATCATCGATCTTCTCCATTGAAATGGCTTTCTGCCGCTTTAACCTTGAGATTACTGAACAGAACTTTGATACTAACGCTGGTAATCCTCCGCCGCTCACCGGCGGTTCCAAGTTTCGGTCGGCCGTGTATCTTCTCCGGCGCGGCGGAGTTTTGGTCGCCTCCTCGATCCAATAGGTTAGTCTCTTACGAACGGATCAACCCGATCCGATTTTACAAATTCTCTTATGATTTTTTTTTTTTTTTTGATAAGTTCTAGTTATTTCAAACAAGGTTTAGTACAAAATTTTCTCAAAAGAAAAAAAATGGTACAGAATTTTCATTTCTTTTCTAAATTATTTTTAACAATATTTGGATTGAACTATTGCATTTGTTTAATTGATTTTTCTTTTTTGGCATTTTAACATTTTTGTGTTTTAACAAAATTGGATTAATTAATTCTTCTTAAATACACATTGTTTAATATTCTTTTTTTTTTCCCTTGTAATTTTTTTTAAAATTTCAATTTGGAAATTCAATTTATTGGCACATTTATAAACAATAATTATATATTTTTTAGAAAAAAAAATATACGATTAAAATTTTTAAATAATAATCTTATTTTGTAAGATCTTAAACTTTTATATATTCTAAAAAAATCTTAAACCTTTATTTTACAAGTATATCTTAGTAATAAGACAATAATTATCATTTCAAACATTTATGGTTTGATTCTTTACAATTGTCCAGCTTCAACAAAAATAAATAAATAAATCTAAACTTTATGAGTGAAACAATTTACTAATATCATATAAATCTTCTAAACTTTTATGAGTGAAACAATTTACTAATAGGAATTAGAGAACCCAAGCAGGAGCTCTTAATCCTGTTCCTCTTCTTCCTTCTTCAATTCAATCTTTCAATGGATTTGATCGGTGCGGTTCCGGCGACTCTACTGCGGGATTACTTGTCGATTGTTCCGCGTTTTGCCCTAATGATTCTGAGGTATGGAGTTGATTTGTGCCCTGATTGTATATTGTTCTTCTACTGCTATAGATCTTGCTAGGTTAACTGAGGATTATTTTTGGTATGATGGGGCTTTGTAGGGAAGCGTATGTGCGTTACAGGTACTTTCCTCTTACGCGTTCTTTAGTGGTTTCTGATATATTTACAAGGCACTTAAATTGCAGTTAGGATCACTAGTTTGAAATTAGCTGTTTACACACTGGAAGGATTTACATCTATCAGGCTTAAGAAATTCTTACAATAATTCCATGTCAAGCCATTGTCCATGGTGTTGTCATACGACCTTGCTATTTTTTTTTTCTCTCTCTCTAAACCCTAGACTTTTGGGGTCTTTGATTTTTGGTTTTATGGAGGAGTTACAAGCTAATCACTCTAAATAACTCCTCATTTCAAAACCACTCATTTATGCAACCCCTCTACAAAAATCCTCATCCAAACGAGTTATTTGTTGATGGAATTAGCCTACCCATGTGGCTTCGAGTTAAGGGTTGATAGTATATACCTTTCTGTGCATTTGGGAAATTTTGATGCGTTTCCAGTTCCTGTGAATCTTCCTCCCAATTCGTCAAAGGTGGTTACTTTATCTAGGATTTCGACTTTAGTCGGGCCAGTGAATTCCTTGCGACATTGTACATTGCTTTGGAGCAATAACTGAAAACCTTTTCAAAGATATTGACAATCTACTCAACTCAATGGAGTAGCTCAAGGACTTGTTCTTTCTGACCGATTCCGGAGTTGTGGGTCCATGAAGTTGAGAAATGTATCAGTTCCAAATATATCGGTCATATCTCCGTTGCCATTGCTAGTTTTACACGTTGTTGGTGGTAATGATGTCGTTATTCTCTATGAACCCAAAATTCGTGATATATGGATATCTCTGGCTAATGCAGGTACAATCCTAGTTGAGCAGGCACACATATCATTATCTGGAAAACACCAAGAGTCTGTTTTCTCGATTACTTTTGAAACTGTAAAATTCGCTCTTCCTTTGAAGTCTGGTGCTGAAGTGATCGTACCTGTGACCTTAAAGGCCTGGAAATTTGTGGTGGCTGATTCTGATACAGTTAGTGGCAAGAATGCATCTGCAAGGCATTCCAAGAATGGTAGCAGCCCTACTTTCTTGATACATTATGCAGGTATTTACATTTGGTACATTATGTTCTTGATTTGTAACTAATTCCTTGAGTTAAGATCATTATCAAATTTAATTCTATGCATTCGATGACACTAAACTCATAAATATCAGTCCAAACATTGTTTTTTCTTTCCTGTTCTGTAGTAGTTTCTATTTGATGTAAGTTCTCTGTACTTTGTTCAATTTGTCACCTAGTTTCTTAAACAAGAGGTTATAGACTAGGGTTGATTTAGTGAGCACAGGGTCTTGGAGAACCAAAAAGCTTCTTTTTTTTTTTTTTGATAAGAAACAATTTCATTTATAATATGAAAGTACATCGATGCTGGGGAAACCAACTACAAAATAGTTACATAATCAGTTACAAAAAGAGCTCCAACTATTCAAAAGAATGTCAAAACTATAATCATGGAATAGAGGATTAATTTTGCACAAGGACACCACCAAGTAAGTAATTTTGTCAATGATAGGGCAGTTAGTTAATGATTTATTCTAAAAATTCCTTTGATTTCTTTTCAACCAGATGCACCAACAGAATGTTTTATTGAAATTCTCCTATAGTACTTTCTTTTTCTCCTTGAATGGATGGGCTAGTAGAGTCTGATGTATCATTAATTTTGTGCAGTAGATCTAGGGACTCTGGTTGGTCTTTGCACATGGCACATCCTTGGGGAGACAACGCAAGGTGAGGCATCCTCTTTTGGAGAATGTCATTGGTGCTAATGGCACCATGGCTGAGCTCTCATAAGAAAAAGTTAATCTTTTTGGGACACTTTCCTTTCCAAATCATGTCGTATATGTTGCTAGAGGGTAGACCGGCTGGGGTAGGGAGATCCTTCAACAAGGAGTTTACAGAGAAGCACCCATATGGATCAGATTCCCGGATAAAGTCATCTTTCCTTTCGGTTAGAGCAACAGAACTGATCAATAACCTGATAGCACTGCATTATTCAATCTCATCGTCTTTCAAATTCCTTCTTAACTTAAGATTCCAGTAATTGTTTTCCTGCTGCCATACATCCTTGACCACAGCCTCCTTGTCCAATGTTAAATTGTAAAGAAGGAGGAATGCACGGTTAAGTGGTTGATCAGTGATCCATTTGTCCTTCCCGAAAAGGGTGTTCGCCCCATTGTTGACTCTATGAGATGTTCTCTCGTGTACCAAGTGGCCCAGTTGGTAGATAGCTTTCCAGGGACCTTTAGATGTAGCAAGAGATATTGTTCCAAGAAAGTTATTAGGTTTTGTGGATCCATATTTATCCTCAATAATTTTCCTCCATAGAGCTTTTTCCTCTGTAAAGCATCTCCATATCCACTTTGACAGCAACGCCTCATTTTTCAGTTTCAACTTATGTATCTCCAAGCCCTCATACTCAATCGGTAATGGAGAACCTAAAAATTATAGGTTCAATCTATAATAGTCACGTACTTAAAAATTAATTTCTTACAAATTTTCTCGACATTCAAATATTATAGAGTCAGACGAATTGTCACATAAACAATGTATTAAAAGGTTTGCTTAGGCTCACACCTAGGCGTGCTTATGCTCTAGGCAGAAGTCTAGCTAGCACATTGCCTTCCGCATTGAAAGCCAAATGCAAAAATCTCGTGTTAGATTTTTTTTTGTTCTTAATTAGATAAAATATAACATTTAATTACTCCTAGATTTTTTTTTTTTAAATATTAATAACCTATGTCATCTCTTTTCTAACATGTTCTTTTTCTCTTTATATATATATAGTGTACTTAACAAAATAAATAGGAAAAGTTGTTATGGATGGCAAATTTTATGTCACATTATAATTATAGCATTTTAAAAAAAAATATTTTGTTCATAGCAGATTCTGATTTTTTTTTTTTTTTTTTTAATTTTATTTTATACATTTCTCTAACGAATTGACTGAATCTATCATCGAACTAATTGATTGAATTTATCATCGAACTCATTGAATTTATCATCGAATTGGTTAAGAGCTACCATCGAACTGTTTGAAGTCTATTCGCGAACTGATTGAATCTATCCGTCGAAAACTAATTGAAGTGTGTGCATTTTACCATGACCTTCCCATTGTTTAGCTATATATGAAATATATATTTTTTTTTTAAAAGTGTTTTTTTTGCTATACATGTAAAGTCCCCAAATAAATAAATAAAAGATTTGGATTTTATTTGTGTTTAAGCTCTAGAATAGGCTATTATGTCGAAGCATAAATTAACATGAATAATTGTTGAGGCGAGCGTAAGTTGATTAGGATGTTATTCTCTTACCTAGTAAAGAAATTGGTAATGGATAGCTCAACTAGTAGATTTATCTAAGATATTAATCAATAATATATTATTGTACTATATTTCATCTCAAATATTATTGTTATGAGGACAAAAAGGGACATCTTTATAGAATTGGTTTAAGTGACTTTGGGCAAAGTACATTGGTATCATGTATAATCTAATAGCTAATAGGTTATAGGTTCGAGTTTTCTAATTGTTCAAATATTGTTGAATTAAAAAAAAGAAAAAGGAAAACTAGGAAAATGTATAAATTTGGGAAACTAATTAATAGAATGTCTTCATGAAGTAGGCACCTTCCAAACGAATCGAAGGTGTGAGACTTTTTTACTATTATGACTAAAGTAATTGGATCTTATTATTTTAAACTTGTAAAATTTGAGATGATGCATGCTTTTGTTTAGACAAAAAAAATAATAAATAAATAAAACATTAATGAAACGTTAGTACACACCCCAAAAACATTAATGAAATTGTGATAGAGAATGAATATATAATAAAAATAAATTGAACATGTAGTACACACCAGGCACACTATGCATTCGTGATGTCCACGCATGTACACATTGTTGTGATTTCTGTTAAAATGCATTCGTCCATGTATATTCATTCGCAAAATCGTTATACATCAATTACAATGGCGACCTTCAAATAGGGTAAAAAAATCATCCCAAATGATGATCAAAATTCACTTTCTAATTCTATTTTTTTCGATTAATCGACTCCTTGTCTTCGGAGCGAGTCACTTTGAATAATTCAAAAGTACGATTTGTTAGCTTGTTTTACTTTATCACATTTCTAAAATTGAAAACGGGTTTTAAGGGAATAGTTTGAAAATTATTTACCTATGGAAAAAAGGGATTTTAAAGGATGCGAAAGCTCTGATTTTTCAGCATTGGATTGAAGCTGCATGAAAGGCTTTCTTGTAAATCTCAAAAACATAATTTGAGTTTTGTCGGTGATTCATGATATTTTTTTAATTACCTAAAATTTTAGGTGTAAACAACTAATTCAAATAAATTTTATTTTAAATATTTGGCTAGGGGTTGATCGTAAATATTTAGTTTCCTTAAATCAAGGAAGGAGAGAGTGTGCAGGAGTATTTTCAATTTTTTAAATAACAAAAATCAAGTCTTATGATAGGATATATTTGAGATAAAATTGTTATCTCCCCTCCCTCAATTTCGATTTAGACAACAATTTAAAGTCTAAAAAAACTAAACATTTTCTTGAATAGTTTCAATAATTTAGACAATTACAACTATTTCTCAAAAAAAAAAAAAAAATTGTATATCATATGAATTGTTTTACAATTAAATGTGTTACGAGAATATTTGAGGTGCAAACAACTTGACATTTATAGATATAAAATACATTTTTTCTTAATGATTGTTATTCCTGGCACATATAAGACAACAAAACCAATATGGAGAATACATAAAGATAATTGGGTTGGATGTTATTCTTTTTTACTTGTTATGTAACTTCACATGCATGTCAAGATTGGCATAAAGTACATTGAAGTGAAGAGAAATTATTCTTAATTTTTCAAAAGTTTTATCTTGAAAAAAAGTATCAAATAACTGCAATATTCTTGTAGTTTTTATCAACTTTTTTGTGTATCTCTAGATTGGATTTAAGACATTTTATCATCCTAGAGAAAGTATGTACTTTTCTTTTCTTTTCTTCTTTCAACTCCAAAATATGCTGATTCCAATGTACATCATTATTTGAGTGAATCTTTTCTTCTTGCAAGTTGTGCTCTTTGGATTTCTCCACTTTCAATCCTTCTTTCTTTTCTTTACTTTAAAAGATGCATCCTTATTGTTTCTTCCATTTTTCCCTCTCAAAAAGAGGTTTTTTTCCCCTTTTACTTATTTTAAGATAATATATATATATATTTTTTCTTTTTTTAAATATCGGTAGGTATTTTGACATACTACGCACTTTAGTAAATCTTAGATAAGTTAATTAGTGATTCTCATTTCGATAAAAATGAGTATAAAGAGTAGATCAAGCATTAACTTCTTGCTAAGATGAAAAATTAGAAGGTTTAACTTATATGCAAGATAAATGTAACAATGCTTTCTATGATAGTTGAGACTATGTCTTTTTTTCTTTTTTTTTAATAATATGTAAGAGTGAAATGATTTGAACATATAAACTCTTGATTATTAGATGTTACTAGAGTTATGCTCTTATTGATAAATGAGATTGCATGGATAAGCACAATTTTTCTTCTCTAACACAATTTAAAATAAATTCTTTTAATTTAACTACATCAAAGATGGAGAGTTTCAAATATATACTTTTTTGGTTATCGTAAAAGCTATATTTCTATTGACAACTTAATACAAAACAAAAAAAACAAAAAAACAAAAAAACATAAAACAAAAAGTTAAAGTTTTGACTCAACCTTAAAAATAGTGAAAAGTGCTTTTAACCAACAAAAAAAATTCAATATTTCGATGATGTTTGGTTATGGAGTCAAAAGTGATTTTGAAAATCCTAACAATACTTGAAAACAACTTCCAAATAGTTTTATATTAAAAATTTAAAGTCATTTTTTAATTCAACAATTTTGAGAAGTCGAAACATTAATCTTTTAAAAATAAGAGTAGCAGTTCAATTATATTAATTATTAAAAAATTATGAATTCGAAATGATTTGAAAACTCAAAAGAAAAAAAAAAAAAATCAATCTTCTATTTCTAAAATAATAATTAGTTATATTTGGTTAGAAATAATTAATATTTTCTCCAAAAAAAATAATAATAATAATATCCTATATATATTCATATTCATGTCCAAACTCAAACTTATAGCCCTCAAATCTATGAGTAAATAAAGTTAGTCATCATGCTTTAAAGAAAGTTAAGATTTAGTTATTATGATTTAAAATTAGTCTAAATATATTTTTATCTCAGGATTAAAAGTGAGCTTTTTTTTAAACTCACACATAAAATAATTTTAAAATATGGGTCAAATTGAAAGTTACCCCACTAAAAAAATAGGAATTTTTTTTTTCCAAAAATAAATGACAATGATGATGATGGGCTTGCTCTTATTGGGCCAAAAAAGAATTTCATTTTTCCCTCGAAAAATCAGAGCAGATTCTATATAGATATTTTTCTCTGGAAAACTGCGGTTCCAAAAATATTCTCGTAAAAGCTTTTGACATTCATTCTCTTAGCTTTTTCTTTTTGTGAAGTGCGCCAATTGAGTGATGAAGAATGCAAGAATTTCTTCATAATTATTCAAAAAAGCTGTGAAAGAAAAAAACCCTAACTACTTTATGCATCAATAATTGACCTGTTGATGTTCCCACATTTGATCTCTTTTGATCTTCACTGTTTATATCCATCTATTGTATTTGTGTACTTTGATTGTCATGTCGGTGGAGTGGATTGAATTTCTTTTCTTTTTTTTTTGAATTTGACAATGATTGGAGCTGAATGATTCGAACACATGATTGTCATAAGGAATTAAGGAGCTATTAGGATTGAGCTTTTACAACTCTTCTTTAAACAATTACATCCAACGAGCTACTACAAAATAATCATTCATTTTTAATCATTTATTCTAAATCATTCATTTATAATCATTTATTTTTAGCCCTTTATAATAATAACTCATTTCTATCTACATCCAAACAATCTATTGTATGCAACTCCTCTACAAAAACCATCATCCAAACGAGCTATTAACTGCAACCTCTCTACAAAAAATCACATCCAAACGAGCTATTATTTGAAACTCAAATTTCTAATCACTCAAAATAATTCACTCTACAATTTCACATCTAAACACCTTCTAGAGATTTTGATTCTAAAAGAAAACATTCTTAAGGAGTGTTTGGAGGAAGTAGAATGAAAATAATTACAAGAGAATGAGAATTAAGAAAGAATGATTATATGTGTTTATGTTTGAGGTGATGAGAATGATTATGGAGAGTTGAAAAGTAGTTATGAAAAGAAGTAAAATGGTGAGGAAGAGAATAAAAAGTGATTTCAGGTAAATGAAATTATGGGAGAATGATTTTTGATGGTCAAAACATGAGTAAGAAGATCATTCTGTCTATAACCATTCTCGTCTTCCTTTTCCCAAACACCCAATGTACACATCATGTGACTATGTTAAGGAAGTACCTAGATTTTATTATTAGTGTAGTAGTTATTTTCAATTGCTTTTAAGTCTTTTTTGTCTGCTATTATTCTTCTCCACCTAATACTGTATTTGGCTTGAAGTCAAGTGGCTGTTTCTTGAAAACAAGAAAAGGGTAGGATTTATAATGGCTGGTGTGGTGGGGTAATTGGCAGTAGTAGTTGGAAAGCTTTGGGACATAGTCAGGGAATGGAAAATATGGAAACCAATTCACTGTAGGTAAATGTAAAGGCTCCAAACACATTTGTGACAATGATTGTAGGTAGATACCCACTTTATTACATCTTCTAATACTTTGTTTTCAATTATCTGAAATTTACTTTTTTTTT